>VCJJ01000473.1:0-28778 GCA_024139415.1 Backusella tarrabulga | reverse complement strand
ATAAAGATTGTTTTAGTAAAAAAAAAAAAAAGACAATGTTAGCTAAAAGAGAGTGAGAAAGAATGAAATATGAACGTAAATAAACTAAAATGTAATGTTCCGTTCTTTTTTCGTTTTATATATACATAGAGAAAGAGAGATAAAAAATAACAGAGATTCGCATCACAGTTGTAAAAGTAATAAACATTTGGTTTTTGTTTTCCATCTTTAGTAATACTTAATACAACATTTGCTTATGTTTAATTCTTCTAATCTTTTTTAGTCCAAATACTATAAAAAGAGAAGACAGAATCAATTGGTAAAAATAATTCGTTACAATCAAGAAGGCATTCAACGTTTAAAAGTCAATATATTTCATATATATTTGTGAATTGTTTTATATTGAGATGAAATAACAAGAATTTTAACTTTGCCCGAAAGTTAACTTGTTAATTCGCTATTAATCTCAGAAATGATTGTATATTTAGCTGGAAGGTGATTTTATTATTTGACACGATTATTAGATCAAAGACTCTTGAAAAAAGGATATCGATGATAATATTAATACAATTAAAATATCAAATAAATAATAATAATGTACGAATGGTAATAAGCAACACGAACGACGAAATAATCCTCCATCTTTACAAAAAGGGCGATTATAATGGCAACAACTATATTGTGTTTGTTGACATTTGTTTCGTGTACATATATCCAATCTAGTTACCACATGCGTTTTGCTAAACTATTCTTTCCTATTATCTTTATTCTCTGGTGATACTGATGATATTGATGATAATGATGATAATGATGATAATGGTGATGATATCGGTGATGATGATGCTGGATAAGGACATATTGTAGATTAGGATACTTTCAAAGATCCCTTTATCATCAACAAAAGAATAAAATAGTGTATATACAAGTTAAAGAGACTTTGGTTAATCTGCACGACTTTTATTCATGTAAATTTAGTAGCCAACCATAGGAAATTAAATACACCAAAACAATCTAGACCCGACGACTGCAGCATAGTTGAGAAATGTTTTGCAATCAAGAAGTATTTTTTTATTTAATAAAATAGAAAATATTCCAGAACAAGCGACTTCCATAAAAATAAAAAGGGTATATATACACACAAATATATAAAATATAAATATATTACTATTATCATTATTACAAGAAACGTAACTGAGAAGGTGTAAAATGAATGGGCTTCCAATCCAGCTTTTCAGATACAATCATTCTATTCCGCTTTCTTCTTTTTTCATCGTTTCTATGCCACTGCTCCACTACCTTATCACCCAAGCAAATGATATGCTGTCCTCTATAGTACTTTAGTGCACCAATGTTTTGCAGTGTATGTAAGATATCTAGTGTCGTGATCGAGGTTCTGTGCGAGATTTCTTCAATCGTAATCTCCTCTGTAGAGCTCAGCAAGAATCCCACAATGGTCTCTGTCCAGTATGCACGATAAGACAACAATCCCAAATCGGAGAGCGGTTTTTCAGGCGATCCTGTACGTCCCTCCACCTTGGATAGCTCGTATGAAAATGCAATCAACAAACGCCCATAACCCAATCGCTGGTACTGCGGTAATGTTAAAATACACGCGACATTGTAGTTTTCTGAGGATTCCTTTTCCTTGGAAAAGTAGCCGATCAAGTGATAGCCCTTATCGTCCCGCTCCGTCATACAGTAAAACAAGAAAGGATCGACATCGTAGTAAAGTGTTTTGTGATCCAAAAAGAGTTTAGATAAAAGACACAAGTTGCGACACCACGTTTTTTGTTTGCGACCGTCAATTTCAAAGAACGAAATCTCGTCGTTTCGATAGATCTCGTTTCCTGGTGGGTGATAGAGCTGGCATCTTGCTCTGTGGCGACTGAGCTGCTTGTGGGACACATAATAGGAAAGGCAAAACTCGCAGATATAAAGCGTGTCGCAGTAGGCGTATTCGATAGGATAAGGCGAGAAATACCACGCCTCCACTTCATGTCTGCCCATTTGTATTTTGTTTAAGTTCTTGACACGCGCAATTTCCTGTACACTCTGTGTCATTGAGCCTGACGTACGCAGCTTTTCAATTTCGTGTTCCTTTGAAAACGTATTCCCCTCCTCATCTTCATCGTCATCATCGGGATGATGCTCCATCTCCACCGTTTCTCCATGATCATCTTCATTTCCTAGCACAAGACGATCCTCCACCACATCTTCCTCCGTTGTCTTTCGTTTATTTTTTTTGGTTGAGGGCGAGTGAGAGCGATTGCCTCGCTCCTTTTTCGGAACATCCAACTTGTTGGCCTTTTTGTTGACGGGGAATTCAATGTCGCGTGAAAAGTCGAGACGTTTAATCGACACCCATTCATCAAGACGCTTGTTAAATTCGACGTAATGAACGTAGTATTCTAATCCATGATTGGGTGAATCGCGTGAGGATAAGATTTCGGCTCTTCTGAATTCCGATTCTTCTTTGCCATTGCTGGAGGAAATCTTTTCAACATATAATTTACAATTGACGGGGGCTGCCAGGAACTTTTGGACTTGATTGCCATCTAATTCCGACTTTTCGTCAGCGGCTCCAGCAGCCGATCCAGCTGATAGTGTATTTGCTACGTTTTCTTTATTATCTTCAGTTTTGACTTCTTCAATACTATCATTGTTTGCATTATTATTGACATCGCTATTGCTATTTTCGTTGATGGTGATGGTGCTTTCAATATTATTACTATTGAAATTGTCTGTATTATTACTTGTTGTTGTTGTTGCTGCTTCTGCTGCTGTGGGTTCAGTTATTTCTTCTAGCTTTACTTTCTTTTCAGGTGTTTCTGGTTCGTTTAAATCAGACATGTGTTTAAATGGATAATATTGGATTTATTCAAGAGAGTGGGAAATAGCGTATTTAAATATCAAAAAGTGAAATGTACCAAGTAATAAAAAGAAGATAAAAAAAATAAGCAGCAGCAATTTATAAGAAAAAAACAAAACAAAACAGGTGACCACACGCAAATGTGACGATTTATTATCATCCAATCAAGAGCATCTAAAAAATGTTACACACATTTACTTTATTTTCAAACAGTTTACATTGATGCCAAGTACACAGAGCCAACTGTAGTGACAGCGAGAACAGCATATCCAGTTCTATACACGCTCTTGATATCAAGGCATTTTGTAGTATCCCACGCCTAAAAAAGAAGAAAAACGTAAGAATTAAATCCTTCCAAATGAACCATACAATGATAATAGCTTACAAGATGGCGAATTCCATTACTAATATGGAAAATAAAAGGTGTAGCCAAGGTCAATTTAGTACCAAACTTCACTGCAGCAGGAGCAGAATGAAAGGCAGCCAATACAGCATCAGCATCAAAGTGATAACCAAATGCCGGTGCAATAAGGTAGGCCATTGAACTAAGGTAGAGAGCTAATATATCTGTAAGTACATACCCTTCACTCATCATTCATTGATTTACCTCCTCCCAAAGCAACACCCGTAATACGATGCGTGCTAGACATATACCATGTCAATTGAGGCTGATAAATGTTCAAATGGGGCGATACAGGTCGTAGTTTACGTTGCTGGCGTAAGAGGTCAGATTCTGCTTCTGGCGATTGCTCGAATAACGTTGGTGTAGCATTGAATTTTCTTTATATCTATTTTAATGTTATCTATTTCTAAATACATGTTTAACGAGTCTACCTGATGCTCAAGCAAGACGTGTTTTTGAAAATGAGTGGACGAGCCAAGACAGGTGCTGTTGTAAATGAAGATTCATTCGGGAAAGTAATGTAAGTTTGTACTTGTTCTTTTTCATAAAAAAGGGCAATTGTTTTTACTTTGAATAAATGTTTTAAAAAGAGGACGTGTCAGCGACATTTAGCAAAATGATTATATTTATGTAACTACAAGAAAATATGAAGAAAGAAGAAAAAAAAAAAAAGAAAAGCCTGTGTCAGCATTGTTGTACTACCCGGCGATTCACCCAAAAAAGGATCACGTGTTTATTTTTGGTTGCCAGGATGCACTTCTACAACTCTTCATATGAGAAACGTTGCTATCATCAAAGTAGAAGAATAGACGAAAATAAAATCTTGGCTTCTTTGTAATTGCAAATTTGTTGTCCTTCAATTTAACTACATGTCTGGAAAAAGTTGTTGTATTTTGTTTACTAAAATAGTCAATACTTCAACTCAATGAACACCAAAAGAAGATATAAGGCTGCCTTCGTTTTGGTCTTTGGTTCTCTTTTTTACTCATTAATTTTATATTAATTTACTCTTCATTGACGAAATGCAATCTTTAAAGCGATTATACTTGGTTCTTTTCTTTATTCTTGTATGTTTTTGTTCGATAGTAGCGGCGCAATTTGGTGAAACAAATTCTGTTGGCGTTTCGAGCAGCGGTGGTGATTCTCAAATATCGAGTTTTGGAGTCTCAAGTGATCATAATGTTCCTGAATATATGTCGGTACCACACTTGTCTTCTAAGGTTCAACGAGTGGAGCATCATGCTATTAAACTGTATTCAAATGAATGGTGGGGTAAGTATTGAATTGGTGGTAAAGGAGAGAGGAAAAAGACTGCTAATAAAAGAGGGGGGTTCATTTGATCGATAGTGACTGTTTATGGTTCTCTTAATGGCGTCAATACACAGATGATAGCACTGAGTACCTTTATGGTCCTCTCAGGCTTGTTTCTTTGTACAATGGGATTCCGTCTTTTGAAGCCATCGTTGGGTATCATAGGATATTTAACCTTTGGTCTAATATTGTGGGCTGCTCTTGCTAACCTTAAATCGCCCGATGGATATCCCAATGATCCCGTTGTTATGATTGCAGTGCCAATGTGTGCTGGTCTTGTTGGTGCCGTTATCTATTATATGTTTTCTGGGTATTCGCTCTATTTTTCTGGAGGTAGATTTCATCTTTCTGTTTATTTTCAAAGGATAAAAAGAGAAAATTTATCAACATTTTAACTTAACAGCTCTTGGAGGCCTTGCTTTTGCACTGTTTGTTTGCAGCTGGAAATCCGATCTTGTTATAGAAAATGTAAGTACCAATTATTGTTATTTTTTTTAAAAATAATTTCCTCACAATTGCTGCCATTATAGACGGTTGGCAGATTAGGCTTCATGGTTGGTTTGGCTATTGTATCTGGAGTTGCCGGACGTTTCTTACCTCGTGATTCACCACTATTTACAACCTCTTTTGTTGGTGCTTATGTCATCTTGTTGGGTGTTGATTGTGTCGCAAGAAAAGGCTACATTGCAGCATTCGAGTCACTTATTAACTTTAATCCTAATAGCCAGGTTGAATATGCCTTGTCTCCTTTTGTATATGCCTTTCTTGCATTGACGTTGGTTTTATTTTTCATGGCCTATGGTTGGCAATATTACTTCAACTTTATGTTACCCGTAATATTGGCCGCCAATAAAAAGAGGAAGGAGGCAAAAAAGTTAGCCAAACAAGAACAAGCTATGCGAGAAGCTCAAATGAAGCAAGAATATGAAGAATACCTGGCACAAGTACAAAGACAACAAGGACAACAGGGACAACAAGTGGTTGAACGCCAATAAGATTCATACATATTTAATTGTTATAATAATTGTTTATTATATTTAAATAAATTATCTTCTTTTATCCAATTTTTTTTTATATGGCAGTTGCTTTAATTTAGCTCGCTTATATTCAACCTGCTTCACTTAATTGTAAAGATCCTGGATAAATATATTGTATTCAGGGGTAAAAAAGTAAAATCCACGGGGTTGTCAATGTGGGTATCATCTAAACTTGTACTACACCATGGCCACAAATATATGATCGACCTTTGTCATAATCATGTCATATCAGGACAGCATTGTAGTAAAAGGGTATGGTATCATAAAACTCAGTGACATCAAAATAGTTCCCAGGAATTTGGTACGATCAAACCTTGATATATCTGATCTTAAAAATTACCAAGATCCTGCAAGATCCTAAGTCCATATAAAATCTATCCAACACTACACTAAACAAAGTCATTTATTTCTTTAACAAAAAAAAACTTGAGTTATTTTTATCGAGCCATGACTAGTTGCAATGCATGGTGTGTTTTTACTGTGTAAACTGGTAATTGAAGATAATTTATGGTCACAAAGATGAGTAAAAATATAAGGTGATTATGTACAAGTCTCATTGTACCCAAGTACTATAATAGCTCTTTTAAATAAGCTTCCATTGGTTAGATACCGTATTACAACAAACACCAAAGGGTATTTTATTTTTATTTTTGCATTAGCACATATAAAAATAACCATTGATCTAATTTGGATATTTTTTTTCCAAAAAAAAAAGTATTTTACGAGATGAAGAGTAGCCAATCCAAGTCAATTACTAATGAACAATACACATAACCCAATCGTTTCTAAAGTTATGGTGTTACTCTATTTCTGTGTACGCTTACAAAAATGTCATCCTGAAGCATCGTGAGAAAAAAGAAAGGGGTTTGAAATTCATGAATATGGCGATCACTGGTGTGTGGTGGAAGCTTTTTGTGCAGGCCACTTGCAATGAAACGTGTTCAAAGAAATAAAACAACTTCGATAAAGAAATAAATGTTAATCAAATTTACAAACTCTTTCAACATTTTATATTCTTTTATTTCTTTTCGAAGATTGTTTTGAATTACAAATGCAACCTTTTCTTTTTTTAAATAGGCGATATATCCTCACCTATTTACCGCAGCATTTGTATATATATTATAGCTCTGTAGAACAGAAATATACATTGAAAAAAAAATTGTGTTGGAGTTCTGAATGTTTAATAATGGGAGACAATAAATCCAGAACATAAGGAATAAAAGGTGTCAATGAAAAATGGTATCACAATTAAGGGCACTGATGTTGAATTGCTTAACATTGACGAAGAATCCCGCTCCCTCTCAAATGTCTCAGTTAGACGGTGTTATCAAAATGGATAGTCTTGATTTGACAAGATACAAATTAAAGCGGAACTGGTCGACAGAAAAAAAAACGGTTGCACATTTGATTAAATCAGGATTTATTGACACTTTTTTTCGAACCTTCTTTCTTTCGCTTTCCTTTCTTTCATTTTTATTTTACAAATATCTATACTTTTAATTTTGATTGAAGAACTATAAGAAAATTGAAAATGCCTGTTGTGTCATTTTTTTCAGGGGCAAAGCCACTTAATATTGATCTTGAAGAACCTGTTGTTATCCTCAGAGGATCTTCAAATGATAGTACCACCCATACCCTTCGTGGCGAGGTTAATGTCGTATTAACAAGACCAATCTTGTGTTCAAAGATTACCATAAAATTTGTTGGAAAATCACACACTCTTTGGCCAGAAGGTACTTACTTTATTTTTGTCTATCCTTTTTCTTGTTTGATACTAATATTATAAATAGGCATCGGTGCAAAGGGAATGAAGCTATATCATGAAAAAACTATTCATGAACAAAACATTATTTTACAATCTTGGCCTTCCAACCCCAAAATGGAAGGCACTCTAGAACCTGGCGTGCATCGCTGGCCTTTCCAGTTTCTTTTATCAAACCGATTGGTCGAAACAATTGAAGATGAAAGAGCAAAGGTATACTACTATGTTACAGCGTCTGTTCAACGTGTAGGTATGAGTGTCACTCGCCTCCGTTGTCGCCGCGACATTTTGCTTCTAAGAACACCCAGCTGGTCAGATTCTGCGCTGACAGCAAATTCTCTACCGACAACCTCCATTGTATCGGAACGCAAACTAGATGTGTGTGACGCCCTTATTTCTACCGAGAAATCCCATGTATCTTCGGGCACTCAGTTTCCTATTTCGCTTCGTCTCTTCCCAAACCGAAAAAACGTATTTCTGGAATCAATTACTGTTGTACTAACCGAAAAACGTACCTATCGACTTCCTGAATTCCAAGCACGAAAAGCTGAACATCACGATTTCAAAGTCACTTTGGTATCCGTATCAAGTTTGATAGATCCTGGTTTTACAGAACCACGTGGTTTATTAGAACAGCTTTCAATAAAAGAGATGAGACGGGCTCTTGGTGTCAGAAACGCACATATCCCACTTGACTGTGGACCTTTCCAACATCGACTTGTGTTTACTTTACCCAACTGTATTCATTTGAATCATTCAACTACTTATTCTGAAATAGATATACGACATGAACTCAAAATCCATATCGAATTGACTTCTACTACTGCGTCGCAAGAAACTTTACGTACCCATATACGATTAGAGACACCAATCACTATTCTTGATTGTCGACTTAAAGAGGACTACACTACACTACCAACCTACGAACAGGCTCTTTTAGTAGATCCAGTAGTGGAAAACGAGATTATTGATCCTCATAAGCAGGGCTTCTTTATTTGTCCTTGTTATCTTGATTTTAAAAAGAAAACTAAATGCACACGAAAAGAATGGATGAAATTCAGAGAGCAGCATGACAATACAAACAACATTAATAATAATAATAGATCAAACCGTCTTACATTTACACATAACAACAGTAGCAGTGATTTCAATATTACTCCACCTCCCCCCTCTTATGATTCTTTAGATGTCACAAGATAAATTGTATAAATCTCTTTAGCATATACCATCAACTAACTATTATAATAATTAATTAATAAAATAAATTTGCTGTTCTCATACCAATGATAAGATTATTTTTATTTTAGGTATAAATGGAAAATTACAAAACATGATTGCGTAATAAAAAAAAAAGTATGCTTTAGTTGATGAATGAAAAATAGAATTAGAGCGTTGTTTAAACTGTAAAATGGGCCAAGTCTTCCTTTGTTTCAATGATAGCAGGCGTTCTGATCGATTTTCCTCTAACGAGTTCTTCTAAACCTTCACCTGCATAGGAAACCCAGGGAGAAATCTCAAAGTCCAATTGATCCAAATCGCCATCATGGAGCACCTTTCCACCAGCTGCCTCGATAAAGCGTACTTGCTGCGAGACAATATCCTTTCTGGATGTCTCAGGACAGTCTACTCCAGAACCAGGAGCGTTTTTGAGAGGAGAGAACTCTTCCTTACGATCGACTTCAAGGACAGAGAATTGGCGAGCAAAAGGGAATACATCAAATACAAAGCATTCAAGCTTCATACCACTGTTGGATTTAGGTGTGATTGTTTCTCCTGTCTCAAAATCTACATACTTGATCTTCTTCTTGGCAATATGGTATTCAAGTTGAGATGCAAAAGTAGGAACGCGTTCCAAAAACTCGGTGGAGAAGAAGTGATTGACAATGTTAGCAGCAGAGAATTGAAGAGTACCATCCTCGTTTCTCTTTTCAGAGAGTTCTTGAGAGATTTCGGAATATTCGTTAACACCGTACTTTCCATCACGTAAACAAACAACACCGACGGGTTCATTAGGAGCGAGTTTGCTTACTACCTTTGCACCACAGTCAGTACCTTTGGAGATGGAATAGCCAAGGAAAATGGGGTCAGCTACTTTAGCGAGACAGTTATCGACACAGTAACAGTGTGTGTAAAGAATACCACGTTCCTTCAAGGAGTTGATAACACCTTTATTTTGAACGGCTGCATAGATACCGCCATTGCCATCAGGGGCCATTGCGACCTTTTAAATTATATACATTTAATTTAATGATCTTTCCTCTTTTTGAAATCACACACTCATACCTTATCCTTAGCCTCCAAAATAATCTTACCATTCATTGTCAGACATGGCAAGGTACCTAATCAAAAGCAAATAAGAAGTGAGTCAAATAATAAAAAACAAACAAATAAGCAAACAAAAAGGTGGTCGAAAATAAGATTAAAGTTGTTTTATCGGTGCATTTTTTTTTGTTTTTTCTGCCCCATTTTAAAATAATATGGTAGAAAACACAAAAAAAAGCCCTTCCAAACAAAAAAAAAGACGTATCACTTTACCTTGTTGAAAAAAGATGATGTTTTCCTTCTTGAGTCCAAAGAACTTGTTCTCTTCAAAGAATTCATAGGTGGGACCGTGTGTAGGACCTGAAGTCATGATATACCAAGGGATGGTGCAATCCTGAAGCTGACCGGGCATCTGATACTGACGAGCGATGGTTTGGAGACGCAAGATACGTTCAGCCTGTAGCTGAAATAAGGACTTGTGAGAAGGGAGGTTTATATCGTAGCATCCCTTAGGTGCAGAGGAACCAAGACGTGTACCTTGACCACCTGCCATCAAAATCACGGCGACTCGACCTTGTGCAATTTGCGACAAACCAATGGTCTCCCATTCACGAAGCTGCTGTGGGGAAGCCTTTAATACGGATCCAAAGACATCCTGAGGTAAAGGCTCAAAGGTAGCACCTGTGTTCAAAACGGCGTTTTCGGCGCCCTCGATGGCCTTTTGGTAGATATGGTTGACTCTGTGGACGTCAATGTCGACAAGTTGACGGACGAATTCACACTGCTGCTCTGGCTCAAGGCTATCAAAGAACTGGAAAACGTGACCTTGTCCGTTATTCTCAAAACGTTCTTTCAAGGCATAAAAGTCTGATTCGTCGATAGGGAGGTAGGAGGAGATTGTCATTTTATTTTTAAAAAAGAGGTAAAGGTAAATGATTTAACGATACCAATACTGGCTCTATATATATAGACAGCGGAAGTTTAAAAAACATCAACAAAGAATCAATTGATAAATGAGGGCTTTCCTCGGAAAGTTAAAGTAAGCATGGTGGTGTTACAACCCCCGTTTTTTTTCTATTTTCGAGCATGTTTTTCCCTTGTTGTTTTTCACCTCCTGAGATAAAAAAAGAAATATTATATATATATTTATTTGTATTACACTTTAACAATTTGTTTTAATTATGACATGAATTTGTTTTCTACTCTTAATCTTGGCGACACCCATTCGTCCCAATCCTCTGGATTATTCCGGTCTCCAAATACACGTAGTGCTCTCACTTTTAATCTATATTCACCATCTTTTAAAGGCTTGGGGTCGACGTAACCACCTGTCAACGTTATGTCAGTCGGTACATAGTCTCCTGACCATGCCCATGAATAATAAGCAACGGTGTTTTCTGTCACTGCGAGTGTGTTTCGAAGCATCCAAGTACGTGTGGTATCTGGAGGTACATCTCCTAGTATGTGCTCCCCATGTTTATCCAGCACTTGAATATGAAGCAGTGGGGTACCTGTTAATAGACGAACGAGAATATACGGGCTACCTTCAGTGCCGTTTGATTTATGGTAAATCTTAAAATGGCCCACTTTATCCGCATCAAGTATTTTATCCCCGCTAGGAAATCCAATTGCCGGGAATGGATAGGGTGCAGCTGCACTAGGCTTCAAAGAACGATCCAGAACAGGCAAAGCTTTCATGCTTCCAATCATTCCAATATAAGGGACTGTTGCTTCTGTTTCTTCTGATGTGATAGAAATATATCCACCATAAATGGCATGTGAATCCGAGGAGAATTTTTGAGTAGGTGGTCTGACATGAAGTTGGATTTCCTTTGAAGCACCTGGAGCAATCATCACTTTTGTTCTTGAAAAGGTGATTTCTGCAGTAGAGTCATTTTGTGAGAACAAGCCAATTGGCTCTACAGGAGTAAATGCCTTTGCAATATCAGGATATCCTCCAGAGGATGATATATCAGACGTAAGGGGAATGCTGTAACCTGTTGCTGTCAAACTGGGTATATGACGTACATGGAAGATCATTTCTCTCTCTCCATGATTATAGATGGTGAGTCTCTGATACTTTGGATCGAAATTGGCAGTATCGTTGAAGCTGAGCTTAGCAGGCAATACGCGAAATTGATCATAACCCAAAACTGCGCGTGTGACATCGATGACACCAGCTCCTTGCCGAATAGGGGAATCACCATAGTGTAAAACGGAGATGGGAGGTCTTACTATAAAAAATATTGATGTTTATTTTTAACATTGCAAAAATAATAATATTGATAAAAATAAAGCCAAATGCGTAGAGGCTTTTCTTTTATCAAAAAAAAAGAAAAAAAACTCGTGCTAAAATTGGTGAAGTAAAAAATATTAATAGAAATTTATAATTACCTGTTCTTGCAAAATTCATAAAAAGATCTTTCATTTCTTGTGGCGCTATTTTTCGATCCTTAAATCTCGACAATACCAGTGACACAGAGGCTGAGATAAACGGTGCTGACATGGACGTACCAGATCGAAACCCATAAGATTTCAGGTATCGTGGCAAAGTAGAAAATACATTGCCACCAACAGCAACCAACTCTGGTTTTAATTGAAGTTCATTTGTTGGACCCAATGAAGAGAAGCCGCCAATACTATCAATGTCAGATGCAGGAGCATTTATAGCGACCAATGTATTTGTGAATTGTCCTTTCGGTGCTTCATTTTTTCTTATAGAATGAAAGATGCTTCTGCCGGCATCATTGTTAATAAAGGCCACAGGTAGTACAGTATTGTTTACCAATGTATCAAGTCCGGTTGTTCCGTTGAGTACGTCTGTATAGATAACAACGGCCTTTGCACCCACTTTCCGGGCGTTAGTCAACTTGAACATTGTGTCACAACCACCGTGGTGGATAAGCAGGATACTATTCTTAAATTTATGCTTATTTTCCAGCTCTTGGCAGGCATCATTTTCAAGATTAAACTTGTTGCTTTCGGACACAACTGACAATTTATCATTTAAAGCAACGGCTGCATTTACATCAGTTCGATAAACTAAATGTATAAAAATAAATAGTCATGTTAGGGGGTTTTATAAATTAGTTGCTGCTAAAAAAATTACTAATATCAAAGGCATCTTCATTTTTTCTGGTGATTCTAAGAATAAATCCAGGCACAAATGGGTTCATGGTTGAACCAGCAGCTATTACATTTCTGCCTGTAGCAGGGGAAGCAGTCAAGAAGATGCCACTTGGGCCCACGTTACCACCAGCTACGACGACTATACATGAGATAGGTTATAAAATCCGGTCGTATCAGCATGTAAGAAAAAAAAATAGCTAGTACGTACCATGAATGCCCCTTGAAACAAGACGATCTGCCACCACTGCCAGAATATTTTCTTGCCATCCTCCACTCACACCCAATGAAATATTAATCACATCCATTTTAGCCTAAACAGTAAATTGACTATTTTTAGAAAAATGACACGCAATGTAATTTTTTAAGGAGCATACTTTGTAAGCCATTTCCATTGCCTTTAATAAGACATCATTGGGCGCACCTGAAGAATTACAGCCGTACACTCTAGTATAATGAATATTCGTTGTAAAGAAAAGTTGTCATGCAAAAGCGTGTATCAAAATTAGTTATTAAACAGGTTTTTTTTTAGCAATCTCTTGGCCTATTTTAAACTAGATATTAAAACTTACCTCCACATGCCAATTGTTGACCGAGGCGCAATTCCTGTCCAATTCTAATCATAAGATAAAAATAAATATCATTACTTTAAGTTTATAAATGTAATGTCTTACATAAGTCTTATCCTCAGCGGCAATAATCCCTGCAATAAAGGTGCCATGACCGGTAGCTGAGGCTGAAATCGTACATACAGATATAAAACGGTTAGCTTTTTTGTTATGCATACGTCAAATCAACTCAAAAAGATCCTACTTGAATAGGAAGGACAATTATCAATTGGATCGCCACTTTCTTTAATGGAGTTTGGAAAACCATTAAAATCGTTTCCTACTAGATCATATCCATAAGCGACTTTACATCCTTTACCAAAACAGCCACCCAAAGCTGGATGAGTGTAATCAATGCCTGAATATGTCGGGAAAAGAAAAAGAAAACTGTGAATCCTTCTTGCTCTCTCTCTCTCTTTTTTTTAAAAAAAAGCGCATATACAATATGTATGCTTTTTCTATTTTATCTCGACTTATTTTTACCTGAGTCTATGATACCAATCTTAACTCCGGATCCATCTGCTTTTAAACCTTCGTGGATGGCGTATGCACTGGTCAATGTAGGGATAGTATCCTATGCATTATAAATATATTAAACACTATAAAGAAATGACGGATGCTTGACATCTTTTTTTTTTGTTGTGACGACAAACCTTGCTTTGCGGTACAAAGTGAACTGCATCTGGTTCAGAGTCGTCCAACTCTTGAGGATCTCGAAAATCCGCAAGTGCATGCTGACGACTATATTGTTGTATAGGCCATGCTTTGACGATATGTGGATGACTTAGTATTTTTCTTGCCATACGTTCAGACTCAAAATTGACAGCAGCTCCGGTGAATAGGTCAGAATCATACTGATAGCGAACTCGTAAAAATTGGTTGTGATCGTTTAAAAGCGAATTTCGTTGTTGCTCTGTCGAGAATTCGAGTATATATCCGTCCTGATAAGCTGTAACTTGAGATACAAATAATAGATATACTGTTATGACAATCCATAAACGGTGTATATTGCTATTCAATAAATAGTACAACAACATTCTCTTCCTTCCTTTAGCAAAAGAAAAAGTCATAGACACAAAGAAAAGGGAAAGGAAAAAGAAAGACATACAAATACGAAAAAGAGAATACCAAATAAACAAATAAACTCAGGGATGATTCACAATAATTAAAGTAAAAAAAGGGGGGAGTCAAGATATAAGACACATAAATAGGTGTCTTGAATTTTAAAGCAAAAAGAGTTTACTGGTTTCTAATTATCATTACTTTTTCCTGCTTTAACTTTGGACACTCCAACCGCATAAAATCTTTATAAAACCAACTTTGTTCTAGTAAGTATTATATATAAATCCATAGTAAAATAATGGTGAATACAACTTTAACACGATGTATGATCTATTTATGTTTTTATCCTATACTTTTCTACCTCCTTTTATTTTTGTGAGGAGCTTGTTCGATAAAGTAGGAAGTAATTGAAAAGAAAATACTGATCGTATATTAGAAGATAGAAGACAAACACGTGAATAATTATGTCTTTCTTTATCTCCATAAGATGATAAAATAAGTATATCTTTTAGGCATTTTGTAGAAGAGACATTTATTTATTAAAGAAAAAAATATAAATAGAAAAAAGGGAGGAGGCATCATATGAACATGACATTTACCACCAAAAACTTGTTTAAAGCTAGAACGCACAAGCACAATACTCTTTTGTTACCTACTACCTGTTTTAAATGACATAATACCTGAAAAATGAAATGAGCTGAGGCTCTATGAAACGCCAAAGTATGGTAGGAGAAGCTTGAAATATTAATTTCATTTCACACATGTTTCTATAATAATAATAAAAAGCTAACGGCAGCATATTTCATTATTCATTGTATCTGTATAATAAATAAAAATATTTTTCTTTTTCTTTTTAAGCTTTAAAACCTATCAGAAAAGAAGTTCTACTCTTAGTTTATAAAAGTATCGATGCTAAAATCTAAATTATTGATCATATTGGATTATTTTCAGGCAAATCTGTTTTTCTATGTGAAAAAGCAGGATATCATTCTGCTATACGGTACCAGATAATAAAAATGTATATTAAATCATTAATATTTGAAAGCTTATTTCATTTTCTTTGTGTATAAACTTATATTTTATCAGCCATTAATTTTAATAAACAGAAGCTCCTTTTATAAGTACTTGTTATTTTGTTTGCTTTTCAGACTATTAGCAGTATTAATAGTGAATTTGTATATGAAGACTGCGTTACATCATAAATTGCGAAAATATGATGCTTATTGCATTCTATACAATAAGCACATCAGGATATCTAAATGATACGACAATGAAATGAGTAGTGCAACATAACATTTCAAATTGAGGCTAAAGATAAGGAGTGCTCATACATGAATACTAAGGGGCATACTCTCTTTTTTTTGTCTAGTGCTTGAGCTATACGTTGAAGATCTACTGGGAAAATAGTTTAAAAGTGACAGAAGGCGTTTGATTCATATTCTAACAAAAATAAAAAACATGGCCAAATGAACTGACCAACATTTGTTTAATAGCGTACATGTTGTATTATTCTACTTTTTTTTTGTTATATCTTTGCATTTCTTATCAATGATAAGTAAAATTAGATGACATTTAATTTAAAAGTAAAGAAAAAAAACCTTGATATGCTTATCTTATCGATTCGAAAAGTACACGACACACGAGAGTAGTTTAAACGGCGTTTGGATAAGATTCATTCAAAGCTTAAATCCGATTAACTCTTTTTCTAATGATGAAATAAACATAAACAACAATATACATATATTTAAACTTTAAGCACTGTTTAGTTGCTTAATTAAATTTTTCAAAATCTAACGCCTTGTTTATTTTACAGCTGATAGTGACCAGTGACATCATTATAATATCAAAAGGCATTGTTTAAATGATAGTAATAGATGATGGAGAGTTATCTGCCTAATTTACAAATGGACTAATGAATAAACAGGGGCATCCAAGGTCTTTGAACCATTCAAGAAGTCGAGTTCCATAATAAAAACGTATTCGACAGTGACACCACCGCACTTCTTTATGAGTTGACCAGCAGCACCAGCTGAACCACCGGTGGCAATCAAGTCATCAATGATAATGACACGAGAACCTTCCTTAAGAGCGTTCTTTTGCATCTCAAAGATATCCTATTAAATACACAAATACCAAATGAATAAACCTACTCTTCCCAATAAATCCTTGTATGAATAAAATTTACCTCTCCATATTCCTTAACGTAGGTTGCTTGGGCGCATTCTCCAGGCAACTTTCCTCTCTTACGAACAGGTACAAAGGCAGCACCCAAACGAAGTGCAACCAAAGGACCGAACAAGAAACCACGAGCATCGAGACCTTTGAATAAGCAAGATAAGCATGTTATTCTCTCTCTCTCTCTCTCTCTCTCTCTCTTTATTAGAAGTCTTATCGTGTTCTTACCGACAACAGCGTCAATTTTCTCGGGATAAGTAGAGTTGATGTGGTGAACAATATTGGCAATAAGGGCTTCTACAGCAGTAGGATCTTGGAAAACTGGGAAGACATCCTTAAAGACAATGCCCTAATGAGAAAAGAAAGGACGGCGTTGTCTATTAAATATCTATTTCCAGTTTCTTGGTCCAGGTTTAGCTTTTTACCTTTTGAGGAAAGTCTTCGTGGGTACCGAAAAGGCTCTTAATACGTTCGATATCGTGGTTGCTCATAGTTTGTTGGAGATAAGAAAAAGAAGGAAAAAAAAGATGAAAAAGATAAAAAGTCGGGTGTTTTAAAATGATGCTGATAGGGTGGCTTAGACCACCAAGTAGATGGGCACACTTTTCCTTAATAAAAGACTACATTATTGTACACTTGAAGATAATTACACGATAGATAACGATAAATAACATGCCTCAGATACCATTTGGGCTTACTTTTTCCTTTTTTTGCTTTTTGTTCCCTTTTGTTGACTGTTTTACTTTGAGCATTACACAATTTATAACTTTATCAGTTTTGAAATGCCGATGATTTTCAGCTTAATGAAACCATAAAGCGCTTTCTTATACGTTTACTTATAAATATGAGCGAGCCTTTGGATAACTTGACGCTTGGTCAGCTCTTCAGTACCGGCCAGAAACTACTCACCGAGATTGACGATTCTAGTTTATCCAGTGTAGATCCCGCATATCAAGCCAAAGTGAATCAAGCCATTCAACGTTTAGGTCGCGCAGACGAACTTACCGCAAAACTCAATCTCTTCAGCGACAATGAAATTATTGACGATATCAACACAAACGACTTAAAATTCTTGCTTATTCCATCCTATATGGGCCAACTCACGTTAAAGCTAACCTCAGATAATCGCGCTTCTGTTCTTGAAAAGGCAAAGGTAAATAGAGCCTCATATAAAATGAATACAAAGTATTAAACCGTAAAAATAAGGGTTATCTTCAACGCTTTTTAAATACTTGCCAAGAGCACGAACTGCTCAAAAAAGAAGACCTGACGCTTTTACAACAACTCGATCACAATGGAAAACGACCTGCCGTTTCTGCTGCACAACAACGAGAACAAAAAATTGCAAGATTTAAACGCGAAAGGGCGGTTAAGAACGAAATTCAGCAATTACGTGAGCAGTTGGATGCCGTGAGTGGTAAAAAACCAGATGATGAAGATCGCGATGTTGAAGAGATTGAACGCGATTGGGTGGAATCTTTGATTCAACTGGAAATATTAAAGAGTCTGGAAAACTGGCACGCTATCGAGCAAGAGATGGTCATGGTAAAGGAGATGGAAGCAATGAAGGAAATGATGGCGAAAAGGGGTGAAAGCACGGATGCGTCTATTGATGATCGCACCTCTTTGGGATCCAGAGCAACTTGGGGGAAAGAGAAGCCGTTGCTTACTAAGGAGGGCAGGCCCCTCCAGCCTTTCGTGATTACCAATAAGCGGGAACAATTGAAAAACCAAGTGTTTGGCTATAGTCACAATTTACCAACAATGTCTATTGATGAATATCTTGAACAAGAGAAAGCAAGAGGAAATATAATTGAAGGAGGGTAAGTTGCTCAATCCCAATGCTTTATTTACGCGCTGCTTATTCAATATATGCTATTTAGTGGAGAGCAACCTGAAAAACCGCCTATTGATGATAATGACTATGAGGCTCTTGATGCTGAAACAATGAAGCAAAGAGACTGGGATGAGTTTACTGAAGCAAATCCAAGAGGAGCGGGTAAATATGACAAATAGTTAAAGATATGCAGTGATAGTAATGTCTTTGATATTTAGGCAACCGAGGCAATAAGGGTTAAGGCTGTATAACGGGGAGAATATATATATATCATTGCTTTATTCACTTTTTTATTACCAATTATAACCACAAATTATATATATAAACATTTTGTATCATAAACTAACAGTTCATTATTCTAATAATGATGCTAAGGAAAGCACAACATTTCCCGTGATTATTGATATTATTTCTTTAAATATGATATATCGTTCGGTACCGTCTTTTTCAAGAAAATGAGAAAAAATTACAAATTGATGAGAAAATATTTCAAATAAATGAAAATTTTTTCTCATTAATCTGAAATTTGTTCTCATTTTCTTGAAAAAGACAATACAACAATAAAGCTCAAGGTAAATAAGATATTTTAGCGTTGTAGTGTCCTGAACTATACTTTGAACAATGGCACCATTGTATTTATGAATACATAAGTTATATAAAGGCATTGAATGTATTTTTTTTTGCTAAGTATTCACAAGTATCGCCTTTCCAATTTAACCAGAGCTGTGAATTGTCTTCTATTCATTTCTGTAGATTAATTGAGTCGCCGGAAATGTAAAAACCAAATAGAAGAAACTATGTCAATGCAACGTCAATACTCTATAATCCTAACCTCTCCATTGCTGTTTCTCTGTATTTTTAACGTACTATTGGTACTAAAATGCCAGATTTTCAAAACGCTTAATAGTCAAAAAATAAAAATAAGTTGAATAGTTTGATATAGACATAAGTTAAAATTCCTTCTAGAGAAGAAAAATCTTACTTCAGCTCCCCCTCTTCGCTGAGTATAGATACATATGCTTGCAGATAAATGATACCTAGCATCGAGATATTCCTCATTGTTTGTCGATATTCAATGATCCAAATAAACAAGCCCTTTGTCTCCCTGATTTTCTACGTGCATTTTGCAAAAAATATGAGGCTGATCAATTAAGAAATCGAAAGATCATATTCATCATCTCGATTTCCATCTTACTGTCCCTCATGGGGGGAGTAGCTCGGTGCAATGTGAGTCTGGTCTTTTTGGGGTCAGGTGAAATAAGAAAATTGTGCTTGCTCATTCGAAATTTGATCAGATTTCTTATAGTCAATGTTCTTTTTTATGAAGATCTAATGATTCGATATCTTTAAAATAGCATTCG
The DNA here is from genome assembly GCA_024139415.1 of Backusella tarrabulga. Taxonomy (NCBI): domain Eukaryota; kingdom Fungi; phylum Mucoromycota; class Mucoromycetes; order Mucorales; family Backusellaceae; genus Backusella; species Backusella tarrabulga. The sequence continues at coordinate 8,986 of VCJJ01000473.1, read as the reverse complement.
CTCATTCTTCCCCTTAAAGCTAAAAAGAAGCCTATTTTTTTTAACAATAAAAAAATAATCGCGTTATACATATACATGTGTTTAATGTTTTTGACATCACACACGCTATTTAAAGAATTCATTTCTTCGTACTTGTGCTCGATTTCAAATGTGATATACATGTATATAGGTATGCTATCTATTCCACTCTCTTATAACACAATAAAAAAATGCTTTCATTAATCTAAATAACTAAAAAAAAATATACAGCTTGCAAAGTGTATTTATAGATAGACTCTCCCCCCAAAAAAAGAGCAAATACAACAATGGCTTAATAATAAGCTATAACTAGATTTTGTTATTATATACCATTTTTTCCCCGGGTTATTTATGAAAATCATAGCATGAGCCATTTACTTGTTTCGATATCATAATTCAATCACACTAATTAGTGATTTTACCTAATAGAATCTATCAGAGTAAATCGTAACATTTTCCTAAAAGACTTCTTTTTTTTAACCTATTAATGGTAATTTCTCATTTTAGTTTTCACCTGAATAAAAGCTTACTACAGGTAAGCAAGCTATTCGGTTTTTTGCGATATGCAGGAGTCATAGATATATCCAAACATTTTCTTATTTTAGACAAAAAGCCACTGAAATAAACAAAATTACTATTAAGCTGAATGTTAACATACGCACACAAAGGATCGTCAAACACATTCTAAAAAAATTGCGCATTATTTGGTTTGGTTCAAAATCTATCAAGAGCAATAAAGCAACAAACTGTCAAAAAAAAAGACTTCGAAAGTAACACCAAGACGAAGCTTTCTAGGGGTAAAAAAAAAAAAAAATTGGATATTATAAAGTGTTCTGGTTTTGACTTTTTTTTTTCCTTCTTCTTCTTACTACCATATTTTTCTAATTAAGTTTTATTCTGGAGAGAAAACAAAAGCAAAGTAAGAAATATAAAATTTGACACGATAGATGTGACACTTTGGTTAATTGAATATTCAATAGTGATTATATAAAGAGTGTGGTGATTTATTCAGTTTTATTAATAATTGTGTTTCTGTGATAAATCCTGTATTATTAAGTTGACAAAACTTAAAGCACACGCACACAAAATAATAATTTCGTTACATAATATATAAAATGCAGTACTTTATGTCGACCAATGCATTCCGAAAGCATAAGAAGAAAAAAAAAGTTCTTCAGACTTCTGGATCAGGCTATCCGTTATCTTCTTCCAAAAAGTTTGCATCGATTTATGAAGCTTCTGTTTATTCTGAAAGGATGCAAAAGAAGTCCAAGGTAACACACAACAGCACGTCAAATGTAAATAATGCTGCTGTATTACAGAAAAATAAACTTTTTTTCCCCTTTTTTTTTCCCTCTTTTCTCTTACCAAAAAGATACTAGCACTCTGGAAAAAGATATTAAGAATTACCTCTTCTCCTCTTCTCAAAAACAAAAAGTCTCGAAAAACTGTTAAAATCACTCGACCTAAAATTACCTTTGTCAATGCGAAATTAGAAAAACAAAACAAAATACCTGTCTTTGCCCCTGAAACTGAGGTTCCACACAGTCACAAACCTATTGAAAAAGTGGATGCTGCCTCCTCCTCCAAATTAGACAACTCTCTTCTTCCCATGTCTTCTTCTTCTTTGTCTCTCGGATTGGCTCATCATAATCAGGCATCAGAAACTGAATTAGCCCGTCGTATTTTTGATGAAGATGATAGTGTGTATCATGACTTTGAACATATCGTGGAATGGCTTGGTGACGGCAAACCATTCAGCAACATGGTACTTGTTGCTTATATGGATCACTATGATTTTTCAAATGAGAAACTCGAGATGTCTTTTCGCATGCTATGTTTAAAACTACATCTTAAAGGTGAGACTCAGCAAATTGATCGTGTACTTTCATGTTTTGCAACTCGTTACTATAAGTGTAATCCTAAGTGTATTTTTGGAACCGCAGGTAAAAGTGAAAAAAAAAGTCAAAAAAAAAAACAATGTTTATATTAAAAGAATATTTTTTTTAAAAATAAATACATATAATGCATATTATAGACATCGTACATGCCATTGTTTATTCCATCTTACTGTTAAATACGGATCTCCATGTAGCCAAAGGCGACTATAAAAGGATGTCACGGTCGGCATTTGTTAAAAATACGATGGATGCAATTCAGGTTCAAATAGATTCCCCTGCAGACCAGCCCGATGGACCTGTTAGCGGCGGTTATTCTTTCCAGTCATTAGAATGGATTCCGCTTCAAAGATCATCAAGCAACCAGAGTACATATAGCAGCAGGTCATCTACCTATAGTGCGTCAATTGATTTTTCTCGTCTTCACTCATCTTCACCGGTCACGGCCGCCAGTTTTGGTACCCGAGTATGGTATAACGAAATGAAGGGGATACTCAAACAAATGTATTCCAATATTAAAAGTCACCAAATTGCAACGCCTTCATCTTGTACGCCTATCGAATTAAGCTCTAACCATGGTCGCGTGGGCGCTGTTTTCAAACGCAGTATTGGCAACATCATGTTTAAGGGTACACAGGACCTTGTATTATCATCAAATCAGGTTAATAAAACGTCTCCTATTCCTATTAGCCCTGTGTCCACTGTATCCACCCAGAAACCGAGGGGATCATTTTCACGCCGTGCCTCCATCTCTTCGGCGCATTCAAGTATATCGAGCTCGTTTGCCCATTATCAGACACTAGGCACCCATCTTCAAAACACCGAGCTTCCCACCGTTTACACCAGCAACTCGCCTTACTATAAAGAGGGTATGGTGGTCCGCAAACATCTCTTGGAAAGAACCAACTATAAGGCCAAACATCGAGACTGGAAAGATTGCTTCATGGTGATTGATCGTAGCCAGCTACGTATGTATAAGCTCAACGGGCATAATAAACGACATCGAATACGCAGTGGTCTTATCATGAACCGCTTATCAGACGTAGCCTCTCAAATCTCTGAATCGAGCAGTTCTGAGAGCAACAATGTGGGTGGAGGTGACTGGATATCGCACGCACAAATGATGGGCTCCATCGATTTGAGACATACACTTGCCAATATGCTCCCCTCTGGTTATAGTCCCCAGCGACAGCATGTGTTTTCGCTCCAGCAGTCTAACGGTGCCGTCCATCTCTTCCAATCGGGATCGGCTGAGCAGGTGCAGGAATGGGTCTCAACATGTAACTACTGGGCAGCCCGTGAGAGCAAAGAGCCTTTGACAGGCGGTGTGAGTTCCATGGAATATGGATGGGGTAGCTGTCTCACTGGTGATGTCCATGTCCTTCATGAATGGCAGCCTCCTACCGTACCCACCATCAGCAGCATGCTTGAAGAAGCATCACAACTGGAGGCCTTGATGAAGCATGCCAAGTCACTTGGTGCAGAGCTCGACAGACATCGAGAACTCAAGTCTAAAATGGAATGTCACTTCTATGGCCACAAAAGCGCGGCCAAGGCCATGTCTAATTGGGAAAAGAAGTCACACTACCTGCTGCATGAGATTATCAAGTATCAAAACTATTGTGATTCGATTGAGAAGTCATTGCTATTTCAATCAAAAGTAATGTCGTATTAAACAGAGCTTTCGATGAAAGAAAGTGTTTCTTTAGCATTATTAATATTATTATTTTCTCTCTTGTATAAATATTTTAGAGATGATTCAATTTGTAATGTTTTATTAAATATAAATATATAATTTCTTTTAAAAATACCAGGCCTTAAAGTATTTGAAAAACTGGATCAAACCAAGAGTGATAAACTAAAAAAAAAACCCCCCTTTTTTATTTGATGTATGTAACGTTCACTTTTATAAAGCAAAAGCTGAATTGAATTCAATCAAATTTATCTCTTTCTTCTACTTTTTGTATACTCCCAAAATGAAGCACATTCCAATTGATATTCCTATCATCATATTCAAGCACCTGCATTACGAGCAAAAACTGGAATTTATACTTGTTTGTCGCAAGTTCGCTCAGATTCTTGGCGACGGGCACATCTTTGAAATAATACAATTTGCAAAAACATACTCGACTTCGAGTACCGCGTGTATTTAGCAATAGATAAAGCAGAGAGCAGTTCTCATTACGGAAAGAAATGCAAGCGATTCTTAACCAACACAAGTTTTCAGGACGAGCTAAATATTCCAACATTGGCAGGAGTGTTTCCAAACCTAACTTTTCTTTGTGTTTCCCAAAAGCTAATTTTTTATAAATCACTTAATGAATCTTCAAAAGGTGATCCATTAGAAGGCTGGAAGGATCATTTAGAAACTTTGGATATTAGAGGCGTCAATGCCTATACCTGCAACAGTTTCCTAAAACAAGGTGTTTTCAAACGCCTTTCAACCATAGAAATCAAGATGAACCTATTTTTTTTATTATCCAATGTCGTTTTCACTTTTTATCAATGAACCTGCGCTTACCAGCCATGCACTTGAAGGTACATCAGGATCAGGAAGCCAGTGTATTCATATTCCGGAATTGGAAGTGCTTCACAATAACGCACCAACATTAACATCTTTAACTATCACCCAAGCATTAATATCGGATCTTCCAAACTTGCACTTTCTCAACATCAAACCAACTGAAGGAGCTTACATTGACCGCGATTACACGTTTGACTTGGTCGATAACGATCAGCTTGAATACTATTGTGAAAGAATTGCCTCGAAGCATCGAGACACTTGTCTTGAAAGGAATGTTTATAATTGTCGAAGGATTGGATTTGGATGAAAGCTCAAACATTGCTCACCTAAAGCTCCATCATACATGTGGGATAAAAAAATATTTCAGCCTTTTTAACATCGTATTTTTCCAAACTAAAGTCATTCTCACTTGATGCTTGTTTTTTACCTAGGCCCATCGAACTACCCAACCATCGTCTTGATCTTTTCGAATATAAATTTAACAAACAAGTGGAAAGGGAAAGGAAAATGAATTTTCAGCTTACTATATCTGGTAGAACCCTCTACTATCGCACTTGCTTTGATTCTGAAGGTACATATGAAGACATAGCTGACTACAAAGGTGGCCGTCCTTTACAAAATGTATGGAGAAGCTATGAAGGAAATACCAACTTGCAGTACTTTCACTTTGTGTGTGCAAGTATGGAAGCCGTTTACTTCAATGATTTATATTTAATATTCTGATTAAAAGCTTGTATTTTGCATGAAAGTGTATTATTTTTACTACAATCTAACCTGAATAAAACACAATGCTTTACTTCATTACTTTTACACTTGTTATATTGATTTCAAATGATTGGCAGGCTCTATTCACCTTTAGCTGCCATAACATAGGTAATGTTTTTTCAGCGATAGGTTTGATGCTCTCTCAGTTGCTCTAAAGTCAAACCCTTTTTCAACCCAAATACATCTTTGCACTAAGACTTTTCCATACTTTGACCAATGGACAAATGGCCGCTGCGGCTTAGTCACATGACTCACCAATTGTTTTCTTTTTTTTTTCTTTCTTTCAAGGCCTAGAAGAACTTGCTGGTTTTTCTTTTTATAAAAAAAAAGTATTGTTGTGCGTGTCTTGATCGAGAATAATAAGTTTATATTCCTCGATAGTCAATAATGTATAGACCAACAGGTAAAGAGAGAAAGAAAAGGCGTACATTTACTTGAGGAAAAAGTGTATATATTTTATTAACAATGAAAATAACAAAAAGGCACGAATGTGACTCCTCTTGGATCCAAGAGACGATTTAACGATGGATCCGAAGGGGAAAAAAGCAGAACCCAATCTCCTTCTGAAAAACCAGCTGATTTCCCTCCTCCTCCTTCAATGGGTAAAATGAAAAGAAAATGACTCAAAACAAAACTAACACTTTGTGCTTTAGGCTCTAATAATAACAATAGCAATACAACTTCAACAAGAAGAAAGAAGAGTCGTTGGGGAGACGAGCAAAAAGTGATTATTCCTGGTATTCCTACCACTTTACCCAAAGTAAGCAAAGATATTGCTGATAAATATCTTTGTAAGTATAGAAAACATGTATTTATACAAGATATCACGACTGACCTTGTGTTTATAGTGCAAATTAGATTGGAAGAGGTCAATAGAAAATTACGTACTGGCGAATACATCCCGAATGAACGTGAAAGGTAAAACAGGGAAATATTCCATATTGACACACAACAAGTAATAACAAACACAAAAAAAATAGATCGCCTTCACCTGAGCCCATATATAATGCCGATGGTAAACGTACCAACACGAGAGAAGCCAGATACAAGAAGAAGCTTGAAGACGAGCGTAACAAATTAATCGAAACCGCCATAAAAACGATTCCTCACTTTAGACCACCCATCGATTACAAACGACCCACAAAGACGCAGGAAAAGGTGTACATCCCCGCCAAAGAATTCCCAGAAATCAACTTTATCGGCCAATTGATTGGCCCTCGCGGCAACACATTGAAGGGCATGGAGGCCGATTCCGGTGCCAAAATCAGTATCCGTGGTCGTGGATCGGTCAAGGAAGGAAAGTCACGAACAGATGCTGCCTCGAATTCGGGACAGGAGGAGGAGTTGCATTGTTTGGTCACCGCTGATTCAGAGGACAAGGTACGAAAGGCCGTCAAATTGATTGAAAAGGTGATTGAGACCTCGGCATCGGTGCCAGAGGGCCAGAATGAATTGAAGCGAAATCAGCTGCGTGAATTGGCCGCATTGAACGGTACATTGCGTGACGATGAGAATCAGACGTGCTTGAATTGCGGTGCTGTTGGTCACCGTCGTTACGAGTGTCCCGAGCGAGAGAATGTTACCTCCAGCTTGAGATGTCATATTTGTAGTGGTATTGGGCATATTGCACGCGATTGTAACCAGCGCAACAACCCACAATTTGTCAACGAGGCCCGTGAACGTGATTCTCAGCTTGATAACGAATACATGAACTTGATGGCTGAATTGGGCGAGTCTGTACCTGAGGGTTCAACTGGATTAAGTAGAGGTGTAAGTTGACTTAGCATCATGTAATAGTTTAACGTATTAACGATAAATAGTATGATAAGCCAAATGCCGCGCCATGGCAGCAACGTCCGCCTCCCACAGGCGCGCCTCCACCATGGCAACAAAAGACTGGCGCAGCACCGCCTTGGCAGGCTGCTGCAGCACAGACTAATTATTATGGTAACAACAATAATGCGGCCGGTCCACCCGGCATGAAGGAAGGTCCACCTGGTATGAGTGGCTCCGCTCCTTGGCAATCAAATGGAGGTTATTACGGAACTCCTCCTTCATCAAGTGGTTATTATGATGCATACGGCTCAGGTGAAGGCTATGGTGCTTATGGTGGCTATTATGACCCATCTCAAGCTCCTCCTCCTCCTCCTTCTGGCGATGGTGGTTGGGTAAAGTATCACTCTCTTTTCATAATTATCACAAGCTACATAATGTACTGACCCCATTTTTTATTATAGGCTGCCCCACCTCCACCACCTTCTTCTGATGAACTGGCCCCACCACCTCCACCCCCACCATCCAGCGACGAGTATGCCCCTCCACCTCCTCCTCCACCATCCGAAGCTGCTCCTCCACCTCCTCCTCCTGCTTAGTTTGGGTTTGATGAAGCAAAAACAAAATCTAATTTTGGATTCAACAATGTGTATTTCCACTCTTATAAAAGCTAAAAAAATAATAAAAACAGGTTCAAAAAATAAAGGATTCATGTGAAAAAGATTTATTTAATTGGGGAGGGGAGGAGAGAAAAACTATTATGGATCGGCAGTTTTTTTTTTTATAAGAATGCAATTGCCAATATCGGGATTATATTAATATATGTTTTGATCATGTTACAAAGTGTGTGTAGTCTATTGTTTTTATTATACATGTTGATAAATCACCAAACACTAGTGTATCTTTCACCTGTCTCCAGTAACCCCACAGCCAATTGTAACGCACTCTCGATCCTCTGATTAAGAATGCCCTTCTTTTTCGTGCAATTTCCATTTTCTAACAATTGGCGTTGCTTTGATTCTGTATTGATCATAATAGGCAACTGCAGTAACACTTTACAGATGGTGATGGAAAGCTGCATTCGACGCCATAGACTAAAATAAGAGAGCGCCCTTAATTCATATTGCAGTTCGTATAATCGCATCAACTCAAACTGGACTACTTTGTAATATTGATGTGTAGCTTGATATAGAAATATGAGTTGATGAATGTGCAGATATAAATATATTACTTACATTGGAATACTTGTCTCATTTTACTAAAGGCAAGCTCGATTTGGAGAATAGCATCTTCACTGATGTGCATACCAGGGTTTGTTTCATTCAAGGCGTCTAAAAAAAGCAATCACAAGTTTTAAAAAGTCAAGAAACAATCATATGATAAAAAGTGATACCAACATATAAAGGTGCGCATCGTTTGAAACTCTCCATCCAGCATCTCATTAAATAGCTTAAAAAGGACGTAAGCTGTTAATATAATAGGTTGTATGCATGTGATGCTATTAACTTACTTGGTGTAGTACACGCTGTAAAGTATCGTTGGGGTTGTCTTGTTCAGTTGATGTAAAGGTGGTGGCAGTTGGACCCTTTTGTTTTGATGATAAATCGTACATTAATTTTGATGATGGATTACTGAGTGTTTCATAAGCAAGTGAAAGTACTATGGTGCAAAATAAGAAGCGCTTGTTGTTAATCATTTTATTGTTATCATGAAATACAATGAATTACATTGAAAGCTCTCAGTGGCTCGAGGATACGACGGTACAAACTTATCAGGGTGGCAAACTCTACTTTTCTAACGTAATATAAGTATCTATGATCATCGAATCAACACTGTATCCTATTTTACTTTGATATAGGCTCTTCTGATTTCTTCGGTTGAGGAGTCTTTCTTTATTCCAAGCACTTTGTAATAGTCTGAAGCGGACATTATTTCCTCAACAATTTGATACTTTTCATCTTTGGTTGTATCGTTTAAAATCGGGCTAGCGGATGGCATTGCGAAAAAA
>VCJJ01000047.1:0-10625 GCA_024139415.1 Backusella tarrabulga | reverse complement strand
TTCTCAACAATTTGAAAATCTTTTCTCATTAATTTGAAATTTGTTCTCATTTTCTTGAAAAAGATAGTACATCATATTTATATTTAATTCACTTGTAACTATATATATGAGTATAGTTGGATATTGCCCTATATGTTTTTAGAGTGCAAGCTTGAAACCAGTAGAAAGTTTTGAGGCTTTTAGTGTTGCATGTGCTATTTCGATCACGCTCATTTGTAAATTTATGTCTTAGTGATTAAATATATAAGAAAAACAAACAAATAATCGCACAATGCCAATTTCATGATTCTAAAACGAGCCAATGTGTGTCATAGTTTATCTGGCGATGAAGAATATCCTGCATGTTTTATTTGAAGGGAAAGGCTGTGTACTTCCCACGCAGACTTAAATATCACCCTTGAAATGATCCTCGAAAGGACAGTGAGTTTAGTACAAATTAAAGCTATATAATAAAATTTACTATCTTTCATTATTCTCTAATTTTTCCTCCTTTTCCTCATTTATTAACGCCCTCATGGATCTTAATATTTGCTTGTATTGTGAAAAACACTTGTCAGAAGAGGTAAATCTATGATTTCTCCACCCAAACTTCTACCTTTATTAGCATCATTGTGTATACTCTTTGCATAACATTAACTAAGCAGAGTACTTATTATTCTTTTTAGAATATGTATTTTTGTTCTCTGTCTTGTCAAACAAGCGAGGCATCAAAACCACATTTTTATTTTAATAGCTATTATCCATCTCGGTTTATTGGACCTGTCACTACATCTCCAACTTATGAAATAGCATATAATCGACGTTTTTCGTTTTCATATTCACATTCTATTACTTCATCTACCTCATCTATATCATCAACACATTCACTTGAAGAAAGATGATGTTTTTATTTTTCTTTATCATCTATCCAACATGTATATACAGCACAAAAAATCATACCTAAACCTGTTAGAGGGTTAATGAACCTCTATCCTTTTGTTTCTCCTTTATATTCTCCTTCAAAAAGGAGTTACATACCAAAGGAACAATTACATAAAAAACAGAGAAATAAAAAGGCTCATGAGAGCTTGTTTATTTTATTTTCTTGAGTATTCGCTTTTACTTGTGATAAATATCAATAGATATCAGTTGAAATATAAACATATCTATAGATATATCAAATAAAGCATAATAAAGATAATAGCTTTATTGTCAATAATGACATTAAAACCGGTAAATGATTTTCTCTTCTGTTATTACCTCTTAAACAAACGATATGATATTACATTTATTGAAAAACAAGCATATACTATTAGCACTACAATTAGCACCACTCTATCGTTAAGTATGCTTAATTCTAGTTCAAGGATAATTTAAAGAACATTGTAGAATACACGTGTCTTATTCCTACTTTCAGCATTAGATCTACGGTAGTTGACGCATATACCAGTTTTTCAGTAATATTTTATCTTATTTCATCATAAATAATGAAGAGAGCTGCTATTTCTATGAATATATATTTCAAAAGAAATTTAGAAATTAAAAATGCGGATTTTCATTAAATATATTGACTACACTTCATATAAATATATTCTTTATATATATATGAATATCATTTATAGACATAAAATCATTGGTAATTAAACAATGTACATTTATTAGCAAGAGTTGTATAAAATGAGCATGATTCATAATAAAGAGATGTTATTGCTTCATACAAATGAGGCCAATTTAGACAATAAACCAATTATAATCAGTATCGTGCGGGAATTAATGGCTTGTTGAGAGAGTAGTCTGAAAAAGCGGCGGATGTAGATTATATGTATATAGGCAATGTATATAATTTAGTCAATTTAAGCAAGTGGTTGATATGAGATCTAACTCAAGTATCCTGAGAGGAACAGCCTCATCCACCAGCCCATGAGCAATTGTCGCGATCAGCACAGTATGATCTGTTAAGCATTTATGTTTTTTTTATTGATAGAAACTTATACATATATATTTTTAATTATATAGGCAAATATCATGGTTTGTTCACTAGAAACGAGTAAGAGAGAAACCCACGTGCAAAATGGTTGCTATCGAGAGTGAATGGAATCAAGTGTAAGAAATAAAGGAACTTGCATGAAATGTGTATCACACAAAGGAAAATTTAAGCTGGGAGTCTTACGAACTGAAAATTGATGAAGAATGGCAAGTAGTGGAGAAATTTGAAATACGATCAGTGTACTATTATTTGAATATCAAAATAATGCATTCAATATGTAAGCTCGTGGAAAAAATGGACTTGTTGACGAAAAGTTGAAAATCAAGCCTGAAACTTCCAGCTGTGAAAGTAATCATAGCTAAACATTTCATTATTTGTTTTTAATAAAATGTTGTAGAAAAAGTAGCTTAAAAAGGGAGTTGATATATTTTTATAGTTTGAAAGGAGATGCGCAGGAATATATTTATTTATTTATTTCAGTTGTTTCTTGTGAGTGATTGTGGCTGGTATCGACAAAACAATAGAAAAAAAACAAAAAAAGGTTTCAAAGGTCTCCAAATAAAAATGATTAAATTGCCTGAAGTGGCATTTTCTTCAGGCGAAATCTTCAGGGGAAGGTACTAGTACCAATAAGAGCATCTACTACTTTTTACTAAAAGCGAAAAGCATTAAAATTGTAAATCTCGGATGAGCAGACTCACACCAGCTTGAGCCATCTCTTATTTTCTTCTAAATTTTAATCATAAAAAAGAAAAAGCGCTAAAAGTTTGCCATTAATGTTATAAGATTGAGTTCGTGTATCTCCGCATTTCCTTGATCTGGAAAGTTTAACCAACCAATGATATCAAATTATGAGCATTGACATGGAATATACTTATTCATCAACTGCCCATACTTCAAAAAACTTTAACTAAAAGTTTTAACCTTTCAAACGTACGTTTTTTGCTTCTGAGATGATCGGATAACTTCAAGGGGCTTGGAAACCAATCTATAAGTGACTTAATAAATGCTACCTTACCTTTATAAAAAATATATAACATCTTAATAAGGGCTCCCTTCTTTTCATTCAAAAAACTTTTAATACTTTCTTAAAAGTTCTGGTACAACGTTTAAACGGTAACACTTTGTGTAAACTTTTGTGAATACAAATACCTAATTAAAACCTTTGCGTATGTAACTATGTATTTTTCGTATTATTGAAAGGGAAAAAAAGGAGCAGAAAAGAGAAGATTTCACTAATCCAAAAAATCATTATCGCATAATTCGATTAATGATCTGTCTATTTAAAACAATAGAAAACATCTATCGTGACGGTGTTTTGTGACCTTTGATCTCAGATGAAGTGAGATCATATGTTTTTTTAATCGGGGTACAAAAAATAGGACCATGAACAAATGAAAGACAGTGTTAAAAGAAAACGCGTTTAACTTGCCCTTTTTATTAAAAAAAAAGATAATGCTAAAACTAAGTTCGCATTTCAAGTATTCAAATAAAAACTTAAGGCATAAACTATTAAAGTGAGCTGTTTTTGATTTTTCGAACACAAAGAATGACTCAGAAAATAGAAGATGTTTCACACAATCACGTGTGATTGGGCCAGTAATTGGAGCTTGATTACTCACTCACCAACATCCGATGGATTTTTTTTGAAAGGTATATATTACACATTCAAAAATGCGAACTCTTAAAGTCCTTCTCTTTCTTCATATACATATACATTAAAAATGTCTGCTACTAACTCTGTCAGTGTCTCCAATGGTGCCGAGCAATACAGCATCAACAAGGGCTTAGCCCAAATGTTCAAGGTTTGTTATATCCTCCAACAGATTTAATGTGGTGATAACAATTTTGAAAACAAATACTAATTTTGTTTACAAATAAAACATTTAAACTTTAGGGTGGTGTTATTATGGATGTCATCAACGCTGAGCAAGCTAGAATTGCCGAAGAAGCTGGTGCCTGTGCTGTCATGGCTCTTGAGCGCGTTCCTGCTGATATTCGTAAGAATGGTAAGTTCAAAAGACGGGTTTGGCATTTTCTCAATACGATGATAATAATATATCTTATAAGGTGGTGTTGCTCGTATGTCCGACCCCAAAATGATCAAGGAAATTATGGAAGCCGTTACTATCCCAGTTATGGCCAAGGTCCGTATCGGTCACTTTGTTGAAGCTCAAATCATTGAATCTATTGGTGTCGACTACATTGACGAATCTGAGGTTTTGACCCCTGCTGATGAATCCAACCATATTAACAAGAGAAACTTCAAGGTTCCATTTGTCTGTGGTGCCAAGAACCTTGGTGAAGCCCTTCGTCGTATCAACGAAGGTGCTGCTATGATCCGTACAAAGGGCGAGGCTGGTACTGGTAATGTTGTCGAAGCTGTTCGCCATATGCGTACTGTTACTAGCGAAATCCGCCGTGCTTCCGTTATGACCGACGAAGAGCTCTATGCTTTCGCTAAGGATATTCAGGCACCATATGACTTGCTCAAGGAAGCTGTCAAGCTTGGTCGTCTTCCTGTTGTCAACTTTGCCGCTGGCGGTGTTGCTACTCCTGCTGATGCTGCTCTTATGATGGTAAGTTTATTCAAATATATATATGCACATGTCCTAGCTTGTCGGCTAGAGAGCTAAGACGGGAGTGGAGAAATAGAGGACAAGGAAAAAAAGAGGGGATAATTTAATTAGACTCAGCAATACTAAAAGAGCATTTTATTTTATTTTTACTAGCAATTGGGATGTGATGGTGTCTTTGTCGGGTCTGGTATCTTCAAGTCTGGCGACCCCGCCAAGCGTGCTAAGGCTATTGTCCAAGCTGTCACTCACTTTAATGACGCAAAGGTTTTGGCTGACGTTTCTGAAGATCTTGGTGAAGCTATGGTTGGTATTAACTTGGATGAATTGAGCGAAAATGAGAAGTATGCCAAGCGCGGATGGTAAAAATTTTTTTGGATAAAAAGTCACCTAAAAAATATATACACCCTGTACGTAAATATACACCCGAAAAAAAAAAGAAAAGCTTCCGTGAAAGGAAATGTATTGTATAGAAATTGAATCAAGTACTCTTAAAAACTACAAATAAAAAAATGGTACAAAACAGATAATAATTTTAGTATTTTAAAAGTAGCATTATACTGTATCACTGAAAAACGAATAATAAAATTATCAAAGCTCTTTATTTCGTTCCCATAGTATTTTTTTCTTTTTCTCTCTAAGACGCCTTTTCATTTTACTTACAGGGTAGTTCACTGGCTTATTATAGCGTTGTACAAGGTACAACCAATAATGATGGTTTTACAAAAAGTTGTGTCTGCTAGGTTATTTTTTCAGAAGCGTAATTTTTATGCTTTACATAAACTCTTTAAAACATACACTCACCCATAAGAATGTTTTGTGATTTACCAATGCAACTTGAATGTCAAAATCATGAAACATTCTTATGGATGAGTGTACAATAGAAAGTATTTGTGCATGTCAAGATCTAAGTAAAACAAAGCGAAGTATATTTACTGCTCTAAACTATATCCAAATCAGATGATAAACATGCTCATTAACGCCTTATGCCTTATAAGCAGATGATGATTAACCTCTCTAATAGCTTATTTTAGTTAATAGATGAGTGGTATGTATTTTTAAAATTTTCTTAGCATCGTTATCCTGTGAGACTTATTCATACAGACATTAGCTTTTGACTATGGAGTTTCTATATAGCACCTTCTTCTTACCACTGAGGCTCGTACTAAAAACTAATAAGGTACTTTTAAATTAATAGATATAGCATAATCAATGTAAGAAATGTTCAATGGTGAAAATCTAAATTTTTGGCATCAAAGATTATTTTGGTGAATAGCTTAATTTTTCTTTAATCAGAAACTATATTAAAGCAGATACAAATAAATAAATAAACAGATAAACATACTTGATCTATTGAAATTTTTTTACGATCAGCATAACATTTCTGGTATATTTATTTTCATAAGCCAACAGATCGCTTTTTTTTTCAATCATGGTAACCAAATGCATTCGATATATTTTAGGAATTTGAAAACAGTTCATCCAAACCATTCATAGCATGACTTTATCTTCTTTATCCATACCCCTATTATTATAGTTATCAGCATGGAAGTATGTAAACCTCATCCAATAACACAATAAATTGGCTCATATATAAATATTCACTTATACGCCATTTCATTTATTTCATTGAAAGTGTAATGACTATGAGCATTTTTTATAAGAAAGCTTATCTAGCATTCTTCAACGTTAAGAAATTCTCTGAAACAGCTCAATTTTAAACGTACTGAAAAACATCGACAATTAACCTCAATTATTTTTTTTAAAAAAATCCTGAGTATATTCTTTAAGCTTTTTATCATTCATGTAACTAACATTAAAATATAAAAAGGATTAGCCAAGAGAAGTGATACTGTATGTTTTGTTCACTATTATTATCAAAGCTAAAAATAGAAAATAGAATAAAAAGTAAATAAAAATAAAAACAAATAAATGATGCATAACATGCAAGTATTTTCAAGACCTTTCTAAAAAAAGTAGAAGAAAAAGAAAAAAATCCGCAAAGGATCTCAAAGGCTGGAATCGATAAAACAAATAAAGAGGACTTATTCAGTGTCATTATAACCATCATACTTTAGCATGAACAAATATCGCCAATTGGTAGAAATTTGAGCTAAAAATAATTCATCGCTTCAGTTAAAGAGCATGGTTAAACTAAGCCCATGAAGTACTCACATGAACTTAATTCAATGGTGATCTCTTCTGACATGCTTTTATTATACAGCACGTCTATAGCTATGTACAATAAAACTGATGCATTTATTTTTTCCTACTTTGTAATTTTAAACAGTCACTTTTCTAAGCCCAAAGAGTATTGAAAAGTTAAAAAGAAGTTGAAGTCCATTTATTTTAATCGTTTCGTTTATTTTAAATACATTATTATTCAATATATTAGTATTATCATGGATACTTTATTACATTCTAATATTTTTTTTTGTATTGTAGAATTACATTCTAATATACTCGCAGAAAATTACATAGTATCCTTTACAACACCGACTGTTGTATCATCGTTTGTATCGAGGTAACATCTTCGAAGATCATTTAAAAAATATATGCAACTTAATTTTGTTATTGTTCTATTTCGTATACTTCGAAAAAAAAGTGTTGTTTTTGGAATATTAACAATTGGATTATATGACAAGTATAGGCGAATAATGTTTATTCCTTATCTTCACTATGGAAACGCATCACGTAAGGAACTACTATTACTACTGTTTTGCGTGATTTAATGGACTAATGGTAATCAGTCTTTTATATGGTTTCCTTTGTTTTTATCATTGTTTTCACCCAAGAAGAGAACATCACACCCAAAAAAACAGAATCTCATGATAAAATACTACAAGGATCGCTATTTGTCACACCAATAGGCCGCTTTTTTGTTCTTCTTGGTTTATATCATCCAATCCTGATGTGCTTCACTATGAGTATGGATAAATCAAAAGTAGCGACTTTAAAGTGTATAACCATTGCTTTAATGGTATCTCCATTAATATTCTCTATAGCAGGAGATATTATGTTGATCCTTGAATACAAGCAAGATTTTCAAACAGACACTGAAATACACTCATCTCTTATACTTAAGGCATTGGGGTCATTGAGCTTCTTATCATTAGTATTTCTATACTTCATATGCGTATTCCTATACTTTTTTTAGCAACCTTAGCATTGAAGAAAAGCATGGTATTAAACCTAATTCATTTGTCTTTCAATTATTTGGATTAGGTTTTCTGGCGGCACTACGGTTTACATATGATGTGGTTATATGTCTAATTAATTTTTTCGAGAAACCTTCACTAGAATTAAATCTCTACTATGTTTTAGCTGTAGCAGGAGGTATACTGCTCATTTTGTTAGCATATGTATGTAATCTTTCGAAATCAAAAACTGACTTGGAAATCCCTGTCTAATAATAAAAAAAAATTGAAGATATTTAGAAACTGGATTTTTTAGTATGATATTTTATAAGTAATAAAATACATGCGTGAGCAAAAACTCAATTACTAGTTGTTTTCGACAAAAACGAAATTGCTGCGATGAATTATAAGGATATTTTTAGATGGTAATCTTCAAAGTAGAATGTTTAATATAAGCCGTTACTATAAAGTTAGATTATATGTCAATAGATATACCTTTTTTTTAATTGATAAAAGATATATATAACTAGGTACCCCAAAGTTTTGGTTAGTTATCACTATGTACGTGTTAAAATAAGCATACAAGACCCAAAGCCAAGCTATTACTTCATGTGGTCAACTTGATACCAACATTTAATCATTTCCAAGGTATATATATATATATTCGAAAAAGTTAACGTTTTGGAATAAGTATTGTTAATAAATCAATTATCTCCTACTTATTAAAAGCTTATCTATTCAAAATATAAAACCATTTTCAAAATTTCAAAGTCTAGTGAAAGTCTTGTTAGACAGTTTGACGAAATAAGCTAAAAGGAATCACTAAACGCCGTTTGTCGTCAATTCACTTCGATGTCCTATATTATCGTTTATAATATTATTTAATGAGTACTACTAACAATCTCGAAAATCAAGAGATGACTTAAACAGATGTAAGGACAATTCAAGCCATTTGACCGTGAACTGGTCAAACGGAGTTTAAAATGACTGAACTGAGCAGTTTTCTTGATGAGATCTTGATAAAGATGAAAAAAAACAAGTGCTGCTTATTCCATATTATAATCTTATAGTTTCCACTTAGGTATAATAGTAATAACACTATATTTTACTTCTTTAGCGGTGGTAGCACATTCATTACACACAAAACCCCTATTTGCTTCATTCCGTTCATTATTAACCTTTTTTAATAGTACCATATTATCACTGCTAGACCTCTTTTTCCAATCATGGCTCTCGAAGTATGTCGTTTTTTATTATTTTATTGAAATGGTAGTGATGATAAGAACTATATCCATAGTATTGAATTTCGTTTATAACATTGTAGTTCCGTGTACTGTTCATAACTGGGATGTTGTGGCAATTGTACCTTTGGGATTGGAATCTCGTATAATCGCTTAAATAATTCGCATCCATACCATCCTTATGTCCAAACACCAATATTTCCCATTATCACCATCGAATCCTCCTGGACTACCATTATTGTAAAATACTTTTCCTGTTCTAGACTGCTCTCTTACTCTGAGATTCCTAATAACATTTAGTTATACCTAATATTACAAACTATTGAGAAATAACTTAAGCCACTTGTTTTTTGCAGAATTATAAAAATGATATTATTTTATAAGTTAATACCAGGAGTAATAAACAACAAAATTTATATATTTGAGTATGTGTTTGAGCGCTCAATGAATTTTGCGTGTATGTTTTTCCTTCCTTTAATAAACATTCCATAAAAAAATATTGTTTGTTTATTTGTTTTCATTTACAATTTTTATTATTCTGTTTTTTTTTCTATGAACTATTCTGTATACTGCTGGTTCACGCAGCTGAAATTTTTATTATCAATTTATTATAGTTTGTTTTTTATCTTATGTTACTTACACTACTTCAAATATGTGTATGCGAGTGTGAGATATTTTATGGTAAGACGTTCCTGGATTAAAATTTAATCAGAGCTTATGCAAAAAAACTCAGCAGTAATAATTTAATTATGCATTTTGTTGTTGTTAATGTTTGCATTAATATTTATATATTTTTTTCTAAAGTAAAAAAAAAGGTAGGTATGTCCAAGATTAAAAAATGCTTTATTTTATCGATTATCTTGGTATATTCGAAAAGAAAATGTAATTCACTCAAGTTAGGAATGTGCTCAAGTATGATTTTATTGTTTTTGAATTGGTATCTCATTCAATGGCACAAACAAATAAATTCGCCAATAAGTATATATACCACTACTTCCATCGAATATATTCTCATTATCTTGCATCTATATTTCTATATCTTCATCTAAATTATTACCTTTGCTTTTCCCAACTTAACAGCAACCAAGTGACATAGAAACCAGCATGAAATTATTGAGTTTAACTGCTATTGCCACCATGGCCGCCGCCGTTACAGCAACCCCAGCTGGGCACATGAAGTAAAATCGATTATTTTGGATATATTCAAAATAAAAAGAAACTAATATAAAACCCATTCTTTTTAAAAACTACAGTTTGCTGAAAAGAGCTGTTTCGACAACCACAATAACCGAAACTAGCACTGTTGTTGAAGATGGAGTGACATATGTTGATATTAACGAAATCGAAGTTGATATTACTGATACTACTTCCTATGGTACAACTGTAACAGATACCGTAACCAGTTACTTGTGTAAGTAGATATAAAAAGAGTAGATATCAATTTGAAAAAGAGAAAAAAAGCTAAACTAATGGCTTTTTATAAAAGTCTCTACCTCTGTTGAAAATACTTCTTCAATTTTGTCTCAACTTGAATCAATTTTGTGTGAGATTTTCTATGGAGGACCTTGTCCTGACTCCTCTTCTGGTGAATCCTCTGACGAACCTTCTTCTGATGCATCCTCTGACGAACCTTCTTCTGACGCATCCTCTGACGAACCTTCTTCTGATGCATCCTCTGACGAACCTTCTTCTGATGCATCCTCTG
>VCJJ01000469.1:28271-38680 GCA_024139415.1 Backusella tarrabulga | reverse complement strand
CGCTGGTACCAAATGCCGATGGTACTTGGATGGATCTCACAGTGAATGTAAACCAAATGGCTGCTAATCTTACAAACCAAGTCCGTTCTATTGCTGAAGTGACTAAAGCTGTTGCTCTTGGTGATTTATCCAAGAAAATTATAGTCGAGAGTGGCGGTGAAATACTTGAACTCAAGAATACCGTCAATGACATGGTGGATCAGCTAAACGTATTTGCCTCCGAGGTAACTCGTGTCGCCAAAGAAGTCGGTACAGAGGGTAAACTTGGTGGACAGGCCTTGGTCCCCAACGTTGACGGTACTTGGATGAACTTGACAATCAATGTAAACCAGATGGCTGCCAACTTGACCAACCAGGTTCGTTCTATTGCTGAAGTGACAAAAGCAGTTGCTCTTGGTGATTTGTCCAAGAAGATTGAAGTCGAGAGTGGCGGTGAAATTCTGGAGCTCAAGAATATTGTAAACAGTATGGTCGACCAACTTCGTGTTTTTGCTTCTGAAGTTACTCGCGTGGCCAAGGAAGTAGGTACAGAGGGCAAACTTGGTGGACAAGCAGTTGTTCGAGGTGTAGCTGGTACCTGGGAAAGCTTAACAGACAATGTTAATATCATGGCTGCCAACCTGACGACCCAGGTTCGTTCTATTGCTGAAGTTACAAAGGCTGTCGCTAGTGGTGATATGAGTAAAAAAATCCACGTAGAAACTCGCGGTGAAATCTTGGAACTAAAGATCACTGTCAATAGCATGGTGGACCAACTGCGTGTATTTGCTTCAGAGGTGACTAGAGTAGCTAGAGAAGTGGGAACAGAAGGTAAACTCGGTGGCCAAGCTACCATCATTGGTGTTGATGGAACCTGGAAGGACTTGACAGATAATGTCAACCTGATGGCCAGTAATTTAACTGATCAACTGAGATCCATTGCTGCTGTCTGTAAAGCTGTTGCTCAGGGCGATCTATCGAAAAAGATTGAGGTTGAAGTACATGGTGAAATTGCAGAATTGAAAAACACAATCAACACCATGGTTGACCAGCTTAGTTCGTTTGCTTCTGAGGTGACCCGAGTCGCTAAAGAAGTCGGTACAGAAGGTAAACTAGGTGTCCAAGCACAAGTTGAAGATATCCAAGGTCTCTGGAGAGATATCACGAGTAACGTAAATACCATGGCATCGAATCTTACTACGCAAGTACGTGCTTTTGCCCAAATTTCTGCGGCTGCCACCGAAAATGACTTTTCAAGACTGATTACTGTCGAAGCCTCTGGTGAAATGGATTCGTTAAAGACAAAGATCAACCAAATGGTGAATTCTTTGCGTGATGCTATTCAGAAAAATAGACAAGCAAGAGAAGCTGCTGAATTGGCTAATAGGTCCAAGAGTGAATTTTTAGCAAACATGAGTCATGAAATCCGTACACCAATGAATGGTATCATCGGTATGGCGTCTCTTACACTTGAAACTGAATTGACTCGCCAACAGAGGGAAAATTTGATGATTGTATCTAGTCTTGCCAACAGTTTACTGAGCATTATTGATGATATCCTTGATATTTCCAAGATTGAGGCAGGTAGAATGACGATTGAATCCATTCCGTTCTCACTTCGATCTGCAGTTTTCAGTGTACTGAAGACGCTTGCTGTCAAGGCTAACCAAAAAAAGCTGGATTTGATATATAATGTTGATAGTGCAATCCCTGATCAACTTATTGGCGACCCGCTCCGCCTTCGACAAGTCATTACTAATTTGATTGGAAATGCTGTTAAATTTACAAGAAAAGGCGAGGTCTCACTTGAATCTCGAGTCCTTAGCATAGAAAACGAAATTGTTTCTGTAGAATTCTGTGTAAAAGATACCGGCATTGGTATCCAAGAAGACAAATTAAACGTCATTTTTGATACCTTTTGTCAAGCAGATGGTTCCACCACGTAAGTTTAAATTGAAAGCTATTCATTTTTTTTTTCTGATTCACTCATCTTTTCTTTCTTTTTTTTTTATTTTATTTTGGGATATAGTCGTGAATATGGTGGTACTGGCTTAGGTTTATCGATTTCCAAACACCTTGTACAGCTCATGGGTGGCGATCTTTGGGTAACTTCAATATACGGTAGAGGGTCACAGTTTTATTTCACGGTCAACTTTAAACAATACCCAATGGAAAGACAAGATGTTTTAGAAAAAATGAAACGCTTCAAAAATCGCAATGTTTTGTTTATGGATAGTTTGAATCAAGTAGATGTTGTTGAGAAAATTAAGGACCTGACTTTAACACCATATAGAGTTTCCAGTATTAAAGAAGCAGTTGATCTTACCAATGCGTCTACTACTTCAGACCGTAGTCGTTCTAAGCAGGCACCTATATTTGATACTGTACTTGTTGATAACATGGCATATGCTGAAAAGATCCGAGAAGCTGTCCATTTAAGATATACACCTATTGTTCTTATTGCACCCGAAATTCATCGCCTAAATATGAAGTTATGTATTGATCTCGGCATCACTGGATATACAAACTCGCCTGTGAATCTATCGGATCTTGCACACACATTGTTACCTGCCCTTGAAAGCCATGCTTCTCTTCCAAGTGACTCTGCGACACCTTTACCCCTTGATATTCTACTGGCCGAAGATAACATTGTGAATCAAAAACTTGCAGTTCGTATTCTTGAAAAGTTTGGCCACAAGGTTGAGATTGTATCCAATGGCAAATTGGCAGTGGAAGCATTCGAAAAGAGATCTTTTGATATGATTTTGATGGATGTTCAGATGCCAATTATGGGTGGATTTGAGGCTACCCAGAAGATTCGAGAAATAGAACATACATCTGGCTCACGTAGCCATATACCCATCATTGCATTAACTGCTCATGGTAGGATTCATAATTACAGTTTCAAAGATAAAACATTAACTTATTCCTTAATTTATTTCTAGCCATGATTGGGGACCGAGAAAAATGTTTACAGTCCGGAATGGTAAGTTAAAATAATAAAGGAACATATTGCCTCATATTTAACACACCATCATTATAGGATGAATACGTGACTAAACCTTTAAGATTCCCTGATTTAATTGCTGCTATTAAAAAGTTTGCGCCACAATCTGCGTATGTAAAAGCGGATGTAAAACCATCATCGAAATAATAATAAATATAAATATAATGTTTGGTCTGGTACCATTTCTAAAACACAACTTTGTTTTTTTAAAAAAAAAAGCTGTAACAATGAATGAATAGATTTTATCGTTGCAGCTTCG
Source organism: Backusella tarrabulga (assembly GCA_024139415.1). NCBI lineage: Eukaryota > Fungi > Mucoromycota > Mucoromycetes > Mucorales > Backusellaceae > Backusella > Backusella tarrabulga. Next base: position 35,435 of record VCJJ01000469.1, on the reverse strand, counting down.
TACTTTAACTTCTAATATGATGCGTACATATTACTTGTTTAGCTAATATTAAATTAAAAATACCCCAAGTTTTTCAAGACTGTATTGTGCATGAATCTAGCCTACAAATACTACTGTTTTTTTCAAGAAATTGGGAAAAAAATACAAATTAATGAGAAAAAGGGAAGAATAATTGAGTTTCCCTTGATCCTATTTTTTTCTCATCAATCTTTTCTCATTAATTTGAATCAACTTCAATAACTTTTCCCATTAATTTAATTTTTTTTTCTCATTTTCTTGAAAAAGACAGTAATACGCCAAAAATAAAAAAGATAAAATTGCACTGCAAGCATATAATTTGATCGCCAGGGCACTTGAAGGTTCACAAAGCACAGATTATTTTTTTTTTTCTCTCCCTCATTTGTTTTCTGTTCACATGAACCGTTGTGTGACCGTGTGCGGTCAGTCCACGTCGCCGAGTTACACTTCCTTGATGATATTTTTTAATCTTAGCTGTTGACATGAAAGAAAAGCAAATGTACATAGTAAACAATAGCAATGTGGATAGATGAATCCCGACCATTTTGATCTAACGATGATGATGATGAAAAAGCTTATTTGTAATAAACATGTTGGGGGAGTTTGTGTGTGAAAGAAGGCCTCGTTATTTTGATTGGATGGTTTTTGAATTGGAAAAAATTCATTCAGCGAATGATTTTTTACAGACAATGTTATTTTTTGTTCCCCCTCTTGTGTTTATTTCCTGTTTCTACGCGTAAGAGAGATGGCAGCAGACAATCCAGAAAGGTAAACCCAGTCTGTTTATCATGAAAAGCGCTTTTAACTGAGCTTATCTGCTCTTTTCCTTTGTCTGTATAGCCAAGAAGAGTTTAGGCCCTTAAACGTAAAGGATGCTTTGAGCTACCTTGATAAAGTCAAAGCTAAATTTATGTCTGAGCCCAATGTTTACAATCAATTTCTCGACATCATGAAAGAGTTTAAGAGCCAACAGTAATGCTTATTTTGACTGGACCTGATTAGCAACGAGGGTTCTAACTTGTGTTTTTTTGCTTTAGAATCGACACACCAGGTGTGATTGAACGTGTGTCTAGTCTTTTTAAAGGACATGTTGTATTGATATCAGGATTCAATACCTTTCTGCCTCCTGGCTATCGTATTGAATGCAACTTGGATGAACAGCAAAGAAATATCATTACAGTGACAACACCATCAGGCACCACCTGCATTGTGGATGGCGAGCCACTTTTGTTGAATCAGCCCGAACTACCACAGGAGAAGGAACCCATCGAATTCAACCACGCCATTACATTCGTAAACAAGATTAAGAGCCGTTTTGCGGGACAGCCCAGTGTCTACAAGCGATTTCTGGAAATATTACAGTCTTATCAGAAAGATCAGAAATTAATTGAGGACGTAAGTTAAAAATACAATGAAAAATAGCATTTATAATAATTAAATCACATAAATTAGGTTTATTCCGAAGTACAAGTACTTTTTGATGATTCTGCAGAGTTATTGGATGAATTCAAACAGTTTTTACCTGAACCAAAGAACCAAAAGAAAAGACCTAGCTACATACCTAACCTTGGCATTGCAAAAGTAATACAGCACCATTTACTGCGGGTTATTTGTTTGATACTTATTGTTATTACTATTAGAGAACAAAGCATCATCATCAAAGCGATATTCAGACGTCTAATGTGAGATCCGATAGCATCGATGACATACAGCCCACTTTCTCTGCAGAAGAAGCAGAGTTCTTTGAAAAAGTCAAGGTCTACATTGGCAACAAAGCCACATACAATGCTTTTTTAAAGGTTTTAAATCTATTCAGTCATCAAATTGTTGATCAGGATGTGCTGGTGAACCGAGTGGAGAGCTTCATTGGTGGCCAGCCTGAACTCTTTGAATGGTTTAAGAAATTGGTGGGATATGATAAAGAACTTGAACACACGCCAGTTCAAAGATCTGTTAGGACAGATCAAAGCCTGGATGTCGACTTTTGTGGGCCCAGCTATCGTCACGTGTCTCAGTCATGGCACAATCCAACCTGTTCAGGTAGAGATGCACTCTGTTGGGATGTCCTGAATGACAGCTACATATCACATCCTACGTGGGCAAGCGAGGATACAGGTTTCGTGGCAGCTAAAAAGAACCAGTATGAAGAAGCACTCCATCGAGTGGAAGAGGAGAGGTAAAATCTGATCGATTTCTATATTATGTACTCAATTACTCACTATTATCTCTCATGTCAACAGATACGACTACGATTTAAACATCGAAGCCAACTTGAATACAATTGCATTACTGGAACCTGTTGCAAAAAAAATAAGTTTAATGTCAGCTGAAGAAAAAACCAATTTCAAATTCAGCCTAGGACAGAGCCCATCACTCACGATTTATCAACGAATTATCAAAAAGATCTACGGTGTTGAAAAGGGACTGGAGATGATTGAACTGCTCAACAACAATCCAGTGCAAACGCTACCCATTATTCTTAAACGATTGAAGCAAAAGGACGATGAATGGAAACGAGCCCAGCGTGAGTGGAATAAAATATGGCGACAGGTTGAACAGAAAAACTACTGGAAATCCTTGGATTATCAGGGCATCTTGTTCAAGGCAAAGGATCTAAACAACTTTAGGGGTTTGATTGAATTGGCAGAACAAAAGCGATCTGAATTGGGCGAATCAAATCATTTCCAGTATCACTTTAATGACATACATGTATTTAAAGATGTATCTCGCTTGATTTATTTCTTCTTGACACGACAGCCTGCGTTTGACCAATCAGAGTGTGATTCTATACGCCGCTTTATGGATGGATTTATCCCGCAGCTCTTTGATGTGTCTGATGTTGAATCTAGTGTTGGCGATATTGTACAAGACATAGTGGTGGAAGAGGCTGACGATGATGAGGATGATGATAGATCCTCGGTTCAATCTGCCGACACTGCAAAATCAAAAGGAACAAACGGAGTGCGTGCAAGTCGAAAACGCGGTCAGCAACAGAATGACGATGATGGTTTACGAAAGGATGTACTGACCAAAACTTTGAAAAAGACAGACAGCGATTCAAACTCAAGTGATGATACCGATGAATCAGATGAGAGTGAACAAGAAGATGAAATACAGAATGAATTTAAAGTAGAGGTGGAATTGGGCCGTCGTCGATCTAAACGTGTACAGAAAAAGAGGATCATGTCGATTCAAAAGAGTAATAACCAAAAAGCAGCATTTGAATCCAGTGGAAACAAAGAACACAACATGTTTGGCGGTGATGATTTCTATGGTTTGATTCAACTTTACCAAATGCTGTACGAACGACTTGCAAAGATGAAATCGCTTGATGCTGAATTTAAAAGAGAACCTGAAAAGGTAGAGGAAGCACGCAATATTGCTCGCGAATTAGGTATTACACCTAGAAGATTCAAAGGTAATGAATAATCTGTTTCACTATTATCACTATTATCACTATTGTTATTTATTAACAATAACATCTCATAGCTTTAAATATGGATGTAAAACAAGGCTATTATAATATATTACTATCGTTGATACAAAAAAAGTTTGAGCAAGATATCGATCAGCAAACGTATGAGGAATGCGTACGTTATATTTTCGGTACATATGCCTATCTACTATATACAATTGAGAAACTAGTCTTGACACTCTTGCGCTATGTAAGTAATTATATACAAATTGACATGTCCATATTTTAACAACCTAAAAAAAAATAGGCACATAACATTACGACCAATACCCAATCGCAAGAATTATATAAACTATTTCAAAAAGAACATAAAGTAGAACAATCCAACCAAGGAGATACTGTAACCTATCGATCTCGTGTTGCAGGCATACTTGATTCTACCGAGAATACATATCATTTCGTCTTTGTAAGTTACAATATATTAGAGTAATGAATGAAACACATTTAATAATAATATTAATATTAATAACTATTAATAGAAAGCACATCGAAGATCACTAAGTATCCGATTACTGGGTACAGACACAGATACCCAAGACGAACAAGGATCCGATAGATATGATGCTTATGTCGCTAATTACATCGATTGGGCTAATGAAACAAAGGATGTTGATCAATCCATGCTTACCCCCAGGTTTTTAAATAGGTAAAGAAGCAAAACATAAAGGCTAACCCTCTGTCTAACCCCCAATAACTAAATGTAGAAACCTCAAACTCAAAGGGGATCAAACCAGCCAGATTACCGTTCGATCTGGAATGCAATATAAAATCTGTCGCGACACATATCACATGTTTTATATCATTGGCACAGAAGATACTTTTGTTCGCCATTGCAATAAACCCAAAGCCTTATCAAGTCAACCCTGGCATGACTATGTAATCCAATCGATTCAAGACACAGCGCGATTAGAATCAGAGGCATACAAGTCATTAAATCAACCCGAATCTTCTTCATCTTTTTCATCATGAAATTACAATAAATAAAATAGCGTTATCGTTTTTTTCTATTTCAAATATATGCTCATTTATTTATTTACAAAATTCCCCAAATCTCCTCTACAGCACATGCAATTTTACCACAGGCAACAGAAGCTGATAATGAGTAATCAGATATACTGATCTTCTCGTCAACATAAGCGTCAGCAAAATCATCCGTACCGTGAGCCATGGAACCCACAGCAATCACAATATTCTTATCTTTTGGAATGGTGGGCACATATTCTGATAGTTTGACGGTGGGTGCATCCCAGGAGAGTGCTATTATTATCATTTTTAGGTTAATTCATCTCTTTTGGCTCATGCTAACTGTGTATCTTTACCAATTTTATGACTATTGGTCGGTAAGTACTTCTCAACAGGATTCTCGATAACACGCAAAAGCTTTTCGTTTCCATTAACAGCACGAATGCTTAATTTGTGAAGTAGCTGGACCATAAGACCTGCAAAACGCTTGAATGTTCTAGGAATACGGATGTGGGGGTTGACTTCGATCAAAACGTTCTTGTGAGTATGGATATAGACTTGTAAAAGACCGGCCTTATTCAAAGGACTATCCAATAACGTTAATAGACACTATTCATCCAACAAAATAAGTACATTTATCCACATGGCAACTGTTTCCATAGCAACGACCCCCTTACCTGGTGTGTAATATCAGGACGAGCCTCATATGTTTCACGGTTGTTTTTTTTAAGAATGTGAAGATGATCATCGACATTAAGCAACTGATAATGGCCCTCCTTGTTTTTACCGATCTTTAAAGTTTCCAAAGTAGCTTGCTCCAAAATAACAATCAAGCGACGAGCATTCTCTTTTTCCATTGTTGTTTTTGGTACCTTTGGTGCTTGAGGCACCATGTGAACGTCCACGTTACGGGTAGTTCCTACACGGATACGCTTGGGCTCTGAGTCTTCGTTTTCGGCTTGACGTTTTTCGACCATATTTTTATTATTATATTGAGTTTAAGAGTGATTAAAAAAAATTAAAAAAAAACAAGATAAAAAAATGCAAAAGGCCAAGCCACCACTGAATTTTAAGCAAAGCTGGATTTGCCATAAAATATCAAGTCTACTTTTTTGTGATAAATGTAAAATGTCAAAAAAGCAGCGTTTAAATGATGAATCTATATTACAATTAGCACCAAAGAAAAACAATATCGTCAACGAGTGGGATGCCTTTTCTTCATCCTCGGACGATGAGGACGATGAAGAGGACAGGAAGCCATCGCTGTTGCTCTCGCTACCCTTTGAGATCATTTCCACTATTTTCATTAATTCAATGAACCCTACTCTCCCCATTGTGTGTAGATCGCTTTTTAATCAGCTCTATTATTGTCCAGACTATATTAAACTTGCTTTTCTGAAAAGGCGTCATGAAACGCTTGCAAGTGCATTCGAGCATGCTGTACGATTCCCATTCTTCAATAAACAGCTAATGTCCGCCTTTGATCGTGCCAATGGTGGACCTATACCTTTCAAACATAAAAAAATGCCTGCCAGGCTATTTAAAAGTAAACCAACTGAGACCTTGGAAGAAAGAGATGCACTTATATCACAGCTACTAGAAAGAGGAGCAAGTCCTGACAAACCTAAAGGCTATCCTGTCATTAAATCTGCCCAATTGGGGCGCTTGGACATGGTCAAACAGCTCATACAGTACGGTGCAGACCCGACATTGGAAAATAACATGGCTCTTCGGGTATGTGCTATTAGAGACAATAAAGAGATGGTCAGCTATTTCTTGGATGAACTGAAAATCACTCCTGATTCAGAGACACTAAAAGCATGTGTAAAGAAGGATCTATGGGAAATGATACAATTCTTGGTAGACCATGGAGCTGTCCCTGATGCTTCTACCCTTTATTTGTGAATGAATAACTCACTTTGTAACATATATATATATATAATTGCCTTATCAAATAAATAAAAATAAGTTTATAATACAATATCTTTAGTCTTCATTATCAAGGTTACTTGTCCCCTTTTTTGTATAATTTAGGTTGCATTTAAACGGATCAAAACAGGTTTTCATTGTACATCTAATACGTTATGCATCTTTCTAAATCTTGGTCTGTTTGGTATTGACTTCCTATAAGCGTTTGAACCAACTCATTACTAATATTACTATGTATGAACCTCTGAATTGCTGGCAATCTAGACCTAAATACTATATTGATAAAGCAAATTCTTAGCTTTGTAATAATAAAGTTCAGTAAATGCCTGCTGTGCTATGATATAATGGTTTGAGTGCTCTTTTTTTTCACACGAAAGAATAAAATAGAGTTGAATAGGTAATAGTTTTAAATATAAAGATTATGTTTTGTTTAACAATCGTTGCTATCTGACAAATGAATATGTAGCTGTGAAACGTGTCAATTATCACTAAAAATACGATTAAAAGATAAAGAAACAGCATATACAAATGGTTCACCAGCATTATTTGCAAATAGTCTTGAGCTTAGAGGAATACAACAAGTTTGTATGCACAAGTAATTACGTGATATATGATATATTTAGCTTCAATCTTAATAAACTACCATATGGATCAGGTCATCAAGTTCCCGTGCAATATAAAGTTTATTTTTTTAAAATTAGAAACTCAATACAGAATCCTATCGAATGATATGTTTTTAACATTAGGGCTTGTCTTTCAAAACATCACTAAAACCTGGG
>VCJJ01000469.1:8301-28259 GCA_024139415.1 Backusella tarrabulga | reverse complement strand
TCCTTTTTTTTTTTTTTTTACTCCACAAATTACCGAATTTGCAACTAAAAAAGCTTAGTACAGTTTCGCACACTTTCAATTTGACATCATTAGTAGTAATGAACAGTTGTAAATGAGTATCCATATCTTGAGTTATAAGTTATATCTAAAAAATAATCAAATCACTACAAGCTCTTGAAATATTCTGAATTATTTGTTTTTATAAAAGCAAAATGGTTAAGAAATATGAATCTGAAATAAATAAATAAAAAAGTAGTCCTGATATGAAGGAGATTAAAGAAATGACATATTTCGAGAGTGCATGTGTACGTAAACAACAAAAATTCACATGGTTAGTAAATGCTTTTAGTGATAAAAAACATCATTAAGGTTTACAATATTTAGATATATCGATTCCTATAACAATAATAACAATACATACACACCATATATAATTTTTTTACCCAAATAGATAAATGAAGTCAATATGACACCAGGAAATGTGGTTAACATTTATTACATGAAAAAAATCAATACATAAACTAAAAAACTAAAAAAAAGAAGCACTGAAGAATGGATTTGAAATATTACTTTATTTTAGATTAAAAAAAAAGACGTACAAAGTCTAGTAAGGTTATATTTATATACAATGATCTACAGGTTAAGATTTAAAATAAAGAGATGATGATGGAATACTGAAGTAGAGTTATGGAATGGAAAGGGCAAGTAAATTTACTTGTAGTTGGGGCCCTTTTCATCATAATTGTTCTTGACATTAGCAGCAGCGGAGTCAACAGCAGGTTTATCGTTCACTGCTGAGATACCGCGATTACCCGAGAAGTTACTAGGGAAGCGACGAGAAACAGGACGAGAACCAAGTTTGCTTTCAGTGTCATGCTTTTCATCATACATTGAAGTGGAGCCAATATGAGAGGCAATGGACTTGGCATCTTCTTGGATCTCTTCAGAAGCAAACAAGACTTCGATTTCTTCCAAAGATTTGCCCTTGGTTTCGGGGTACCAGAGATAAATAGGAACTAAGAAAAGAATGTTGAGGATACCAAACATCAAGAAAGTCCAATAGGTAGCGTATTCGAAAAGAACAGGAGCAATCATGGCTACAATGAAGTTACCAATCCAGTTGGCAGCAGTAGACATGGAGTTACCCTTAGCTCTGAGACCAGTGGAAAAGATCTCGGATGGGTATAACCAGGCAAGACCAAGCCAAGCAGCACCAAATACAAAGTTATAAATCATGACAAAGGCAATTTCAGCACTAGATGCGGCCTTGTTACCGGTAGTTTGAACCAAGTACTGACAACCGCCAACAATGAAAAGGGTAACAGCCTGACCAATTAAACCGGCATACATGAGGAAACGACGACCAACACGATCGATGGTATAAATAGGAGTAATAGCACCAATGAAGTAAGGGATAGCATCAACACCAGCCAACAACATGGCCATCATTTGACTAAAACCAGCAGTTTCGAAAATATCAGTCAAGTAGTAACTAATAACATTGATACCACCGAATTGTTGAATGATCTGACCACCCATACCGAGCAACACACGATAACGGTTGTTCATCTTTCCTTTCTTGAAGAGTTCACTGTAAGAAGAAACACCTTCACGGCGTTCAAGCTCAATACCATCACGAATTTCTTCCCATTCAGCAATACAGCGAGGGTGGGTTGTATCACAATCTGACCAAAGACGAGCCAATACACCCTTACATTCATCTTCATGACCGTGTGCTTGGAGCCATCTAGGTGACTCAGGGAGAATGAAGGAAGCCAAACCTAAAACGATGGCAAAGACCATTTGGAAAGCCAAGGGGAATCTCCATGCAAATTCACCAGGAACAAAATAGAGACCAAATTCAAGCCAGTAAGCAATACCAACACCAACTATTTAAAAGCGAGAGCAATGTCAATAAAAAAAATCCATATTGGAGCCTTCATTTAAATCCTTGAAACAAACCTGTTAAAAGTGAAGCTTCGAATGCAACGTGAGCACCTCTGTTCTTTGGTGGTGATAATTCGGCTTGGTATACAGGAATAGTGGCAGTGTTCATACCGTTACCAACACCAGTAATAATTCTTGCAGCAATCATCATGCCACTGTTTATAGAGGCAGTTTGTAAAATGGCACCAATACAGAGAATAAGACAACCATAACGAATTGTCTTTCTACGACCCAAAATATCACCGACACTACCAGTAGCTAATGCACCAGCCATACAACCAATTTCGTAAAGTGCAACGATTGCACCCATTAACGCAGAGTTGGGTCTACCCATTGTTTCTTTAAATAAATCATTTGCAATAACACCAGACATCACACCCTAATTTATGATTAAATTAGCTAAAAGCTCTTTTTTTTTACCATTATCTGCATCATTTATTCGTACCTGATCATAACCAAATAGTAAGAAACCGATGGCAGCCAGTAATGTGGATGCTTTCATAAGAGCTTCGCCCTTTAGATTAAATAATCCCATTTTGTTGCTTTATCTTTATGTGTTGAATAAATAGAGTGGATGTAGAAGTACAATTTGTAAAGATATGAATCGATTAGGATTTGTAATGAAATAATTGTCTCTACAAGAAAGAAAAGCGCATCGAGGTATTTATACCTTTTTCACTTTAAATTATTGTCTGGTACTTATCCAGCAAAATAGATTACCGGAGTTTTCTTATTACTAGTGTAGTTATCGCCTTCTCTCCGTTTATGTTTTTTTCAGCAAGTCCGTCAAATTATGTATGATTGGGACTCTTTAAAAAAAAAGAACAAGCTATTGGCTGACTTTAACGTCATGCATTTTTTAAAAGAGTAAAATTTATTTACAGATTACTTAAAAAGTTAAAAATATGGGTGTGTAACGTAAAAGAAGAAAAAAGACTTAAGATTACGAGATCTTCGTCGTAACACATATTGGATCCTTCTTTTCATGATTAATAACGCATCTAGATCATGATTAAACAGTGATCTCTTGAGAAATACAAGCAAATTAAAATGAAATGGAACTATAAACTTGAATAATATCTGGGGTGTATTGCTGAACATGGAGTTAGATTAATCTAAGTATAGTTTTATGTGTATATAAAAGGAATATGTAGAGACCCTCGGATTACATTCATCACAAAAAAAATGGCTAAAAAATTTTAGTGCAAAAAAACGACATATCGGGAACTTAATTGACCTTATTTAGGCAATAAGGACGTCGTTATATCGACGTCATTTTTTTTTAAAAAAGGATGTTTCATTCAAATAAGGTAAAGTTTGTTTTTTTTCTTGTAAAAAAAGGCATCAGGGTTGAATTGATGAAGTAAAGAATAAAGTACCACCAATGATAAACAACTGCAGTTCTACACTAAAATATTGATTGATCACATCATCAATGGTATTTTGTCTTTTTGTTTCTTTTAGTGATGTGTCATCAAGATACCCTATCTTAAAATCATCACATGAAGTTCACTCAAAAAATAACATTTGCCTCTTTTATGATTAAAAAAGAATCCGGTCCATCATAGAGACCAGGACCGGAGGAAGGGATTTTCAAACTAAAAAACCCAGCCAATTATAACAGCTACCATGTTTCTAAAACATTTAATTTTAGTCAAACAATATCACCCCTATGAACATTAATAACGATTTGTTCAATTAAAAAACTTATTATGAAATGATATCAAAAAAGAAACAATGTTTTTCCTTTTGAGCTTAGGCTATCGATAAAAAGATAACTATTGTGTCATCCTCTTGACAGCAATGTTGTACAATTTTTTTTACACGCATGCTGATAAAAAAAAATTAATCTGGTAACTTGAGTTCAATAAACATAAAAGTTGATTCCGGTTCCTTTATCTTTATATCAGTTCCATTATTACATTTAACCGGTTCCTATGTTGTTTAGAGAGTCAAAACGTCATTTGGTAATCCGATCCAGTGGCTTACTTTTTAAAAAAAAAATAGAAAAGTAGAAAAAAAACAAAAAGGAGTAAAAACGCACTCTTAAATTCAAATAAGACAATTAGGGTCTGCTTTACCTGGAGAATAGGTTACCAGCTACCGCTATAATTCAGCGAGAGGAAACATGAAAGATGCAACAAGCTCGAATAAGACGAATTCTAGATGTGATTCTCTTCCAGGACTTGATGTCTTAACATATTCAAAAAAAACCCCTATTGATTCTGGCTTCATATGTGGCTCATCTTAATACCAATTGAGGTTTCCTCCAGTCAAGTAAATAACAAAAAAGGCTCATATCTTTAGTGAAACAGTATTATCAGTTCATTGCATTACTTGATCTAGTAAAAGTTGTAATGAACTAGTAGTACAGTTATCGCCATATCTCCTTCTTATTACTTAATATTTGACATTATCCATAGATAGAATTCTTCTAATATTCAATGATTTTTACTAAATTTGTACATTTTCCGACAGAGAATACCGTTTACATATGATCCAATTTTTAGACTATGTAATCCCACGACATTGAGATTGTATAAAAATCAAGAATAAGATATCTATTGGTATAGTCTATAGCAAAAAAAAAGTGTATATTATCAGGAAATCACTTTTACTTGCCTACTTTATCTTCAATCGCTGTCTTCTTTTGTCGAAATATATATATATATATATATTACGTTACCACAGTACTGGGTGCTCAATATCAGATGATTTTAAAAGATCTACTTTTACTAATAATGAATTGAAATGCCTAGACTGTCTGTATTTTTCTACTTTTGTCAAAAGTCAGATAAAATTGACAGAGACAATATTTTTCGGCATTACCTATATTAGTAGTGGAGTTTTTGTTTATGTGCCTATATTTGCTCATGATAATCCATAGCATCTGTTTCTCAAATATTGAAAAATAAATTACAAGCTTTCTTAGGTCTTATGAATGGATCTTAAACAGCACAGTTATTCATCCAGATACAATTGAAATTGTTCATTTCACAACAATGCAAATTGTTTCAAAGAACAGCCGAAAGAAAAAGTAATATGATATTTGGATAAATTTGGTTGATCCCACTTGCGAATTCTATAACGATTTATACATTTATTCACAAGTAAATAAAACTTAACTCGGTTAAGTATATTGTAATCATAAAATCGATCCATGCCAGTATATTTTTCACCAAGGATTCTGTATGCCAAACGACCATACTTATATATTTACTGTATTATATCGTATATGCAATGGTGACCTTTTACCATATACTATGAGGCACAGTGATATCCAAGAACATGACTCTCTATATAGGACATTTACGTTGTTATGAATCGGATTATTATTGCATGAACCTAAAACGGACACTATGCCATAAAACATTTCAAATGAAAGCAAATACCGTGTCTCTGATTCATCTTCTAATATCCAAAATCATTTATTATAGAAAATGACAAACCTAGTCTCCTCTAATGGAAACTAACCCCAAAAAATACACTTGCCTTTTGAGTTTAGTTGATCGTTTTCTTAGATGATTTCACTTTATTTCACTGACAAGAGAGTTGCACGAGTATATGCATTATCATACATACACATTTTGGGCAGAACTCAGATCGATAAAAGGACAAGTGAACCATCTTATCAAATCAAAAAACCTCTTAGAGAAAAAAAGATGTCCAGGAAATGCATATATTTCTTTTTTAATTAGAATGGCAATATGATTGGCTCACTTGGGAAGTGCCACCAATTGAAAAAAAAAATCATGCTGTTGTATCGTGTCAGTTCAACATGCAAGACAGAAAAAAAAATAGGCTCCATTTTTATTTTCCTCTCTCTTCTTCCTTCTTTTCTACTTTGGAAAGTTTTATTTTACGTTACTTCAATTTTATTTTAAAGTAATGGAAAGGGCAAGATACAAAAAAGCGTTACCTGTGGTAAAGAAAGAAGTACATCCTGATCAAACTGCATTGCAAAAGCAATTCCTTCCCATTTTACATGGGGCTTTAGCGACAGATAGCGAGGATGAGGACGAAGAGAAAATAGAAAAGAAGAAGGAGTCAGAATTTATGGATGAGCCTGAGACATTGTCGCCATTAGAAGAGAAGCCTTTTAAAAAGCTGCACTCAAACCGTCTAAGGCTATCGGACACCGATAGCGGTTATACTGGAATGCGAGCACGCTACTCTCTTGGTCTGGATGTTCCCGGTGCTGTTCATACCATCAGGACGCCAAGTAACGTATCATTATTATCATCATTAATAATAATATTATTAATACCTTCGCCTTCTTAAATTAGAACTTAAAAAAGAGCGTCAGCTGGACAGCAAATTAGTTGTTATTATGGGTAAAATAAAATAAAATAAAATAATGACTTTATACATTTACATAGACACTGACTTATCACCACTTACATGTTAATATTAGTTGGTTTACCTGCTCGTGGAAAGAGTTACATTGTAAAAAAATTAAAGCGCTACCTTAACTGGCTTCAATACAAAACGGAAGTATTTAATGTGGGCAATGTGAGACGCGTGTGTGAAGTATCGGGCCCTTACGACCAATCAGCAAACTTCTTTGATCCTAACAATAGAGACATGAAACGTGTACGCGATGAAATTGCTTTAAGTGTGCTGGAAACATTGATCGATTGGCTAAAAGAAGGGGGTCGAGTTGCTATTCACGATGCCACCAACTCTACACTAGCTAGGAGGTATGTGCTTTAAACTCAGCGTTGTTTCACTTTGGAAGTTATGCTTATATATTTCTTTAGAAAGCTATTAATTGACAGATTAGAGAGGGAGCCCGAGATACGAGTACTGTTAATTGAATCTATTTGCACTGATCAAAATGTAATATATAGATTTGATGTTTTTCGTTCGATCCATCGTTATTTTAACTCTTTTTTATCATTATTAGATGCTAGAACGAAACTTTCGTCTGAAGCTATCAGGACCAGATTATAAAAACAAGGATCCAGCAGAAGCATTGGCAGATTTCCGCTCTCGCGTTGTAAATTATGAAAAGGCATACGAGCCCGTGGGAGACTGGGAAGAAGAGCATGATATTCAGTTTTGTAAAGTAATCAATGTTGGTAAAAAGATGATTGCTTATAATATTTCGGGTTATCTGTCGGGTCAATGTATATTTTATCTGATGAACTTTAATTTGGTTGGTATGTATTTAAAAAAAAACAAGCCTTTATTTACTAGGGAATCGATGCATTAATATATACGCTTCTAAATGATTAGAACGTCAAATATTCCTTACAAGACACGGTGAAAGCGAGGATAACATTACTGGTAGAATTGGTGGTGATTCTGAATTATCCAAAAAAGGAAAGAAGTTTTCAAAGGCACTCGCCCGCTTTGTAGAATCACAAAGAATCAAGTTTGCTTGCGAGCTTGCTTCCAAGGCAACCGAGGCAGAAGGTCAATCAAACAATTCGAGTGTTGCTTTGGCAAAAACAGCAGAGTTTTGTAGTTCACAATTTACCGTTTGGACAAGCATGCTTCAAAGATCAATCCAAACTGCAGAAAACTTTGATCCAGATGATTATGACATTAAACATATTCGCTTTTTAAACGAAATCAACTCTGGCGTAAGTGTTAATAATACATATGAAAAAGTTGGTAAATCATAAGCAAGCACAATACTAAATCAAACATATATACTAGATGTATGAAAGTATGACATACCAAGAAATTCAAAAAGACCATCCGAGTGAATTCCAGGCAAGACAAGCTAATAAGTTGTACTATAGATATCCTGGTATGGGTGGTGAATCCTATATTGGTAAGTGTACACGGTTTCACAATTTAATGAAGCAATTTTTAATATATTTAAAAACATTTTCTTGAACATTTTAGATGTAATTCATAGACTTCAATCCATGATAGTAGAACTTGAACGAATGACGCAGTCATGTCTTATAATTACACATAGAGTGGTTATGCGAATTCTCTTGGGCTATTTGTTGGATTGGACAAGAGAAGAAATGCCCCATATGATGGTCCCAATCCATACGTAAGTATATATTTTCCTTTACTGTATACGTTGATAAAGAGATAGATATCAGAATGCTTATTCAATTAATGAATTTTATCATTTATACAGAGTCTATGAGCTTCGCCCTAAACCTTATGGCACCGAGCTAAAGAAATGGGAGTATGACGAAGAATCAGATTCATTCAGGGAATTTTAAGTCAAAATTCCCAAATTTTGAGAAATTCATATGTATAAAATAAATAATACACACGCTAGCATACAAATATATATTTGTAAAGCTAAAACAATTGTAATGGGAAAATCAAATATGTAGAATGATTTTCCCGGGAAATTTCCTACTAGGTATAATTTGTAGAACTATTAGAGCAGGTCCTTTTTTATCACACTCATTTCTTTATTAATTTAAACTGAAAGCTGAAAAGTATTATATTGCTTGTGTTGTAGAGATTATTTTTTGTTTTTGTTTTCTTGTAAAAGTGAATATACAAATAATAATTATTAGTTAGAATAGTAGGGTAAAGATAGTAGAATAGGGATATATTGTGTGTAAAAAAATAAGACTAAACAAATGAAGTATATGACTATTTGACGTTCTGAGAAGGTATCCTCACTTTGCTGATGGTTGAATTGTATGTTATTTGTTCTTCTTCGACTTTAGAAAGTGTTGCAGATATCGTGTCTTGTGTATTGGAATATTCGGTAGTCTTATCATCGATGCTTATTTCGGTTGTTGTAGGCGAGAATAGAAAATTACTTGCTCTGCTATTTGATCGTGTCCTATGGCTTGATAATGGATTTCCCAATTCGATTGATGTTAATTTTCGACTTCCTCCTGACTTGGAGTGATCGTGAGTGGTGACTTCAGAAGAGGATCCAAATGATAAGTAACTTAATTGCGCAGCAATTTCTGGACTATGAATAAAAAGATTTAGTATTCAAAGATGTATGATATGAAATCTTTTAGCAAACGACTTACTTTATGAGAACAGCAACCTCCACAAAAAAGGTAGCAATAATACCGGCAAACTGAGAAATTGCAAGAACAACCATATTGAGACTGGTAGTCTTGAGAATAGCAGGTCGACAAATACTATACAGGACGACCAGAAAAGAGAAAATCCACAAGACTGAAGTTCCAACAAGTACAATGATCTTTACTTTTAATGAACCAGTTTTGAACTTTGTGATGTTTTTTCTGAGATTGGTTTGCACAAGTAAATGCTTGTCGAGTAATTGTAAAAGTTTGATACCGGCAGCTAATAACAGAGATCCAAGATAACAGGTATAGAAAGTCCAGACATAAAATTCTACAGCGGTGAGAGTATTAGCATAATCTACATTTCCGATGCTAGCATGATAACCGGACATAATTGGAAGCGTAATATTGGTTATAAACGGCAAAACGATGGTCAAAACGCACAAAACATTCACTAGTTTTTGTGATCTAGCCCAGCTCTTAAAAATACCATAGCTTGTCTATTAGTATAATAGAAGAGAAGAGTAAATTTTGATGTCAGATTCAGGTTGGAAAAAAATACAGTAGTCTATAGTAATCATGCTTATGCAAATAATCACTTACATCTGACAAGGTATAAGCAACACCGAATAGGTACGAAGCAATAGCACAATAGCCAAATAGAAAAGGAAACTCAAAAAAGACTACCAAATTAAGAATAATTTTAATGACAAACATCACTAAACAGCCGAGTTTGATTGTTGGTAGCACTTACATGAGCGGAAAACAGGATTAGGTATGGCATCTGTTACCATAAAAATAGCATGGATCATTTGCACTGTTAAAATAAAGAATAGAGAGAAAAAGTGCATTAGTTTTCTATTTGTAGTAATGTAGTAATATACATGTATGATTTCTTACAAAAGTTGAAAACAATTCCCCAAACACCCATGCATTCAATAGGTTTAGGCCTTGGAAACCCATTCCGCACGTCAAATATTCTTTGATTACGATAATTTAGACGAAAATATATGATAAAAAAAGCTGTTGTTTATAGTTGTTATAGGCCCGTAATAAAACAAGAAGAAAATAATACATGTTAATATTCGTCTGGCGTATAGGTGTTAACAATAATAGTGTAGTAATAATAAAAAACAGCTCAGTTATTGTCGATGTTTCTCGTACCTATAGCTGCTAATAAACCTGATATTACTGCTGTAACTGTATACAAAATCTTTGCATAGTATTCTTCATCACAACCCTTGATCGAGAAACGCCAATCACAATGACAGACGTTGTTTTCACAAATTAGCCAAAATTTTGAGTCCTGCTCATTCATTTAAAGCACATAGAAAGAGGTAAAAAAAATTAAAAAGAAGAGAAGGGTATATGAGAAAGGAGAGAAAAGGAAATAAATAAAAACAAAAAAAGCTAAGAAAATACTAAATATTATGTACATTTTGATTTTATTTTCCTTTGTACACTCTGATCTCAAATTGCTGGGGATATTTTTGTTATTATTACTAAAAACGGTGTGGGGTAGAATACCCTATTGTAGTACCTACCATTGAAATGGTAAAAGCCAAGGTCGCATAAAACTATTCCATAAATCAACATAGAGTTCTAAAAAGAGTAACTTTTCATTATAACTTAAAATAACGTATGCACATACAATATAAACAAATACTCTCGTTATGATCTATAACTATACTAAAACCATGTAACCTATATGATTGTTGGATCTGAAAACATCAGAACGAGTTACACTTTATAAAATCAGCTTATATATACAATTATTTCAAACAAAGAACATCAAGATCCGCCTTTGTACCACCACAGTAAACTTGCTGATTGAGTATACTACCAGTGTCACATGGTGGCTTCTATTTATTGAAGCTCCTGGGAATAGTACCATCTCCTTCAGCCAATAAAAGCATCTATATTTGATAGATCTATATAATAGTCTTGAATGTATGTTGCAACTAATTAAAGCCTCAATATAAGAGCAAGACCAAATAAAAAGCACAGTCTTTTTTTAGTTTATAGATATATATATATAAACAGCCTTCTGTATTCTACCTTAGCGTTTTCTCTCTTTTTATCTCTGTTTAAATATAGATGTATACCTGTGTGTTTTTTTTTGCTTATATTCTTTATCTCACTGAAAAGCTATATTAAAATAAGCGACCACCTATTTCTGTTTGCGAAAAAAAAGTGCTTACACAACCTAAGCAAAATGTGTACTGACATGCCTGATTTCTTTGAGATCACAGCTTGAGCCTGCTCAAAGTGAGAAATCCATGTGAATATCTCTCGACAGGAGTGACTATAAATACTGTGTAATAAAGAGTTATACATGTGTATCTTTATTTTTTAGTCTAAGCATGGATGCCTTGACTATTTATACATCTATCATTTTCTTTTATATCTTAGGTTCAATACAAGTCATTCAATTTTCTCTTTTTTCATTAAGAATCTATTTTTTTATTTTTTTCCCAATTTAAAGTTTAGCTCGCGTAAAAAAAACTTTCGAAATAAAAATAAGATCAAGAATGTTTTGAATTGTGAATAAATAAAACAAAATCTATATCAATAAATCTATAATCTTGCTTGCTCTACATATACCAAAAGAGTGTCAGCTTTCTCGTTTTCTCGATTGATATAATCATTAGTATCATGTAATAAAGGTTTATCTGCTGATTCATTAGTTTTAATTTTTAGAAAACACGTAATAGCTTATAAACAAATATTAATTTAGACATGTTTATTAATATAAATATTTACATATCTACATGTCGATCCGAGTTCAAGAAAGAAAATAGAAAAAGAAAAAATAGAGTGCATCAATAAAATCACTTTTGGTGAAAATCCAGGAACAAACATATGGGTGGGAACATTATCATATGAATATTTAGCGATTTCACTACACCTGACTTTTAAAAAATGACATTGAGTTTTTTGTGTGTTGGCGAACTGAGCGTGCAAATTCTGGATTTCTTGTTAAAACAATCCCCCAAAAACGAATGTGGGGGAGAACAAAAAAAGAGTTTCTATTGGAAATACAGCAGTCAGCATCGTAACTGAAGTACCCTGAAACAAGGTTTTGTTTGTTTGTTAACTTTAATAAAATTGGTAAAAGGAAAAAAAGAAAAGGGCCATAGCAAAAATAAATTGTACTCTATCGATCAAGCTATTCAATGATTTCTTTTTCTCAGTGTTTTCGTTATAAGTGATATATCTACCTATTTTTATACGAGCCATATTTTTTCGCGATATTTATCGAATAAAGACTTGAATAAAAAAAGAGAGTTTCTTTTCAACCGAGCAAATCTGCTTATCCAAGATTATTAGGGCTTATTAAGGAGGAGAGGGACACCGGAGTTTTCGGATTTGTGGAGATTATTCACAACAAGAAAAAAAAAGGAAGAAAAGAAAAAAGATTTATTTTTAAAAGATGGGTAAATAGAAAAAGAAAATAGTCAATTTATCAGGAAATGTACACCATAGCTGTCAAAAAAAATAGAACGGTAAACGTTTTGTCAAGAGATAGTTCTTAAGGCACAATGTTAAAAAAGGTACGTGTTCTGCCCCAGGCGTGTGAAAACAAGCAGCGGGTTAATCCGGTGCTGTGACGTGACTAAAAAGTTTGCCAAAAATTTTATTCCGTTTTTACCCGCTTTGTTTTGGTGGATGAAACAAACCCCGAAAATTAGGTCCTCCATTACAAAAGGCACCCTTTTTTCTATTTAATCATCGTTTCCCCCCTTTTTCTTTCCCCTATCTTTACATAATATATTCATACCATGTTCAACTCTTTACGTACAGCCTCTTCTCTCGCACAACGTGCTTCTTTGGTAATAAACTCATAACTATATTTATCAAAAAATATATGTTTATCATAATACGTGGTGGATCTAACGACCTCCTGTTTAGATTGCTCGCAAGCCTATTCAGCAACAACAAAAACGTTTCCTTAACATTCATGAATACCTTTCTGTTAAGCTTTTGAGAGAATACGGTATTAACGCCCCCAAGGGTGAAGTCGCAAAGACTCCTGAAGAAGCTTATGATATTGCAAAGAGCCTTGGTAATCAAAATTAAAAAAAAAATTTCCCCATTTTTTACCGTTTTACTGACTGGTTTTTTTTTATATATACAAAATATAATACAGGATCCGACGATCTTGTTATCAAGGCTCAAGTCCTTGCTGGTGGTCGTGGTAAGGGTACCTTTGATAATGGTTACAAGGGTGGTGTCAAGACATTCTCTACGTAAGTATATTTTTTTTACAACAAATGGGGAAGTGAAACAAAAATTGTTTTTCTGTGGGGTGGTGAACCATCAAGTGAAAAAAAAAAATTTTTCTGATGTATTAATTATAACCTTTTATGTAGTCCTGAGGAAGCCAAGGAACTTGCCTCCAAGATGCTTGGTCACAACTTGATCACCAAGCAGACCGGTGCCGAAGGTAAGCCCTGTAACGCCGTCTACGTCTGTGAACGCAAGTACGCCCGTAACGAATACTACTTCGCCATCCTTTTGGATCGCAAGTCTGCTGGACCTGTCATTGTTGCCTCTGCCCAAGGTGGTGTTGATATTGAAACCGTTGCTGCCCAGAGCCCTGAGGCCATCATCACCGTCCCTGTTGATAACAAGGTTGGTTTCACCCAGGAAATGGCTTTGGACTTGGCCAAGAAGTTGGGTTTCACCCCCAAGGGTCAACCCCAGGCTGCTGAGACCTTCCAAGGTCTCTTCAAGCTCTTCAACGAGAAGGATGCCACCCAAGTTGAAATTAACCCCTTGTCTGAATCCAGCGATAACCAGGTCCTCTGTATGGATGCCAAGTTGAACTTTGATGACAATGCCGACTTTAAGCAAAAGGATGTCTTTGCCCTTAGAGATTTCACCCAAGAAGATTCTCGTGAAATCGCTGCTGCCAAGTACAACTTGAACTACATTGGTTTGGACGGTAACATTGGCTGTTTAGGTAATTATTAAGTTTGTTTGTATAACTTGTGTGTGTGTGTGTGTGTGTGTGCGTGTGTTAACTTTTTCCTTTTTCTATCTTTTTAGTTAACGGTGCTGGTCTTGCCATGGCTACCATGGATATCATCCAACTCCACGGTGGTAAGCCCGCCAACTTCTTGGATGTTGGTGGTTCTGCTACCCCTGAAGCTGTCAAGGCTGCTTTCGAAATCATCACATCTGACCCCACTGTCTCATCTGCATTTGTTAACATCTTCGGTGGTATCATGCGTTGTGATGTTATTGCTGAAGGTATCATCGCTGCTGCCCAGGACTTGGACCTCAAGATTCCTTTGATTGTCAGACTCCGTGGTACCAAGGTTGATGAGGCAAAGAAATTGGTAAGTGCTTTTATTAAGAATAGAGTAAAGGAATATCTTTTCGTTCGAGATGATTAATTTCTTTTATTTTTTTTCTCGAAAATAGATCAAGGAATCTGGTCTCCGTATCTTTGCTGAAGATGAATTAGATACTGCTGCTCAAAAGGCTGTCAAGTTCTCAAACATTGTTCAGTTGGCCAGAGAAGCTAATGTCGATGTCAAGTTTGCTTAAATATTTTAGTTTTTATTTATTCACTATTCCACCATTCCTTCTTATTACTATGCTCTCTTTTTCTCCCTTTTTGTACTTTAATTTTATATCTTAGAAGTCATTTTTTATACACAGTTTCATGAACTAAAAAACAAAACTCATTTTTTACTTTCTTCAAAAACGTATTCAATACTGCCTAATTTGGAAAGAAATTAGATAACATTTTAAGTTTTATTGTGTGTAACAAGTCCCTTAAGATGAACAGTAATTCTCCTGAGTAATTAGAATTAAATCAAAAAAAACACTTATTGATAGATAAAGAGATGGTTTATGTAAATAAATACTTGTTCGTCACTAAAGGTTTTCTTTTCTTCTTTTATATAAGAAATGACAAAAGCACCCATTTTATTTTTAAAGATCAAACCAAATCAGATCCGGAAGAACACGAATTTATCTTAGCGCTTACTTGATGGTGATGTTCATTGGAGCAAGGTGATATAAAACTGCGACTATCGGGAAAGACCCTGTGGTTAGTTTCCCAGCGGTCTTTGGATAAAAAAATATCACCAATATGAAAAGGGTGGAGGAAAAACAAAAAATAAAATTTAGTCATGACTATACGATAAACGCATGGTGACACTCCATTCATTCAAGAAAATAACAAAAGACCTTGTGTTAATGGCAATATATATAATTTACGTGAATATGATTTGAAGTATATATAAGATAGCGATTGCATTCATTGTTTTTACTAATAAAAATGCTTTTAACTACTAAACAAAGAACAATATTGTTCTTTGATAAGCGGTAAGCAGTGTAATTCATGATATATATATACATATATATTAAACGATCTATTTAAACAATACCGACTTACAATGATAAAGTCAACATCTAAAATAAGCACGTGCCTCAAGATAAGTGGAGCGCGATTATCGATATCAGATAACAAAATAATGAACTATTCTTTATTATTAACACACTTATTTAATGACAGCATTCAATAAATAACCAAGTGTAAAAATTTCTAAGAATAAAGGCATCTTGAAAGTGTGTCTCTCGTGTTTCTATTAGTACCTTACCCGGCCCAATGGCGTATAAATACGATCTTAATATGAATATAAATAGAGCGATAGGAATACAAGAATATGAAAAATGATGAGAAGGAGATAATCACGCGTAAGTAACCAGGAGCTAAAAATTATAAAAGTAAGAAGGTGTCATCGAAGAGAATGAATTTCACACAGTGAACTCGTGTCAGCCAAATAAAAAGCAAAGCATGAAGTAGGAGTGTGAAAATAATTTGTTTTTATATATAATATTTTGGGTCATTGATAACTGGTTCTCTGTCAACTCTTCTGCTATTATCAAATGAATCACCTGCCTTTAGAAATTCAGCATACTATCTTTATTAAACTTAACTTGGATGATAGGCTACGATGCATACTTGTTTACCGCGGCTGGTACGATACTCTAAACCGATATAGTCTACTTTACAGTGTCAACATAACCTGTTCTCAATTTCCCCAATTCAAAGACATGCTGGAACGTTTACCATATCGAGCAACCCAAATAGAGAAACTAACGATGAACGTGGATCCAAAATCTACCTCCGATAAAAGAAAACTTTGCAACATGTTCCCCAACTTGCGAGAACTTGTACTGGTCACAGATTTTGAAATGAGTACAACTATAGATCATATGGCCATGCAATTTCAGTTTGTGAATTCAACATCAAAACTGGAGATAATCAGTGGCATTGGTGATTGCTATTTGACGCGTTAACTAGCCATTTCGAATCAGCCCGGACTACTCAAAACACTTGAGCTATCTTTCGGAAATGTACCCTATTCAGTTTGTCTCCAAATCATCTTACAGCTAATAAATATGCCTGTTTTAAAAGACCTTCGATTAATTGACCTTAAATGCAATCTGATGGATTTGGAAGTATTTCACCGTAACCTACCTTCAGTTCAATACCTGAATCTTGAAGAACCTTATCTGGTCTATGGTGAAAATCCTCATGACGTTCAGCCTGCAACTTTAATCGTGGAAATTGACCTGGCCCTTGAAGACGTTGATGGATTAGATGCTCACATTCAATTTTATCAGTATTCGATCAAAAGTACCCTTTTATCAACACCCTTCATTATTCCGATCGTGCATTGGCGAGCCACGAATAAAATCATTTGAGGAAAGTTTTGACGATGGCGTCTTTCCCTTTCTTCAAAAGTTTGGATCCAAGCTGGGCACTTTAATTTCCAAAACTATTGCAGTGGACTAGGCGCTTTCAACAAGTTTGATGAATATTGTATAAAATTAAAAGAACTCGATATAAATTCAAATGACCCCAATGTCTTATTTCTCGAAGATCTCATTTAATCAAAACAACCCAAATACATACAGAAACTCACAATAGGAGATGACATTATTCCTCAGCCTATGTATATGATGTATCAAATGGAAGTGCTTCAAGCTCTTTACATTGACTACACTTCTTATGGCAGGTTTCGTGATGAAACGGACAATACAATCAACTTTAGTCAGCTAATCGACGCCTGTCCTCCCACGCTATCTTCTCTTACAGAATGTGGAGTTGCCTTCACATTCAATGATTCAACATCGAATATAACCTCCATCACGCATCTAAATATTGACTCTACGAATTTGACACCAGATTTGGCAAAAGTCATTGAAACAAGTTTTCCTAAATTATCAACACTACATCTTCGAGGTAATATAATTAGCAAACTGATAATATCGTTACCAAATCACTGTTAAGATGACGTCAAAATATCAGTCAAGTATAACTCAACGCAATCTAATGAATTACTAACCAAAACAACAAGTGATGATACGATTCAATGCTATGCATTAAAACGAATCAACACGAATGACTCGGACACAGTGTTATATATACATGATGAAGATAACTCTGTATAAGAAGATAATGATTCACTTTTATTGAAACTTACATGTGCTCATGTAAAGAAAATACGTTTTCAACGACACAGACCATTTCCAATACTTTAAATTTCATGCAATTTCAATCTCAAAATAAAACTGTATTTACAAAGAAAAAAACAATTCCCATTGTTCGTCCAATCTACGCTTATTGGCTGGCTGAATTCAAAATTTGGGCTTATTTTTTCCCTCGACGTTTTTTTTTTCGTGTCATTTTTCCTTCAATAGAAACATCATCTTGTAGAGTTTAACAGTAAAGATGATGACTTGGTTGAAATCAATGGCAGTTATAGGGTTTGCTTCAAGCGCCCTTGCAGTAGAAGAAGAGGCTACCGAAAAGCAGCCTGTTGTTTGTAAATAATATCCTTGACGTGTTTTAATCAATGTCGTTTCTCATCATCTTTTTTTTTTTATACACAAATAGTCTCTGGTGATAATATGATGGTTAGACGTAAGTTATATCAAGTAATAAACATTGATAAAAGTAAACTAATTCATTGTTGTATTTATATTAGCTTTTACTATCCAGGATTTTCAAATGGAAATTATCCTATTGACTGGCTTCTTGGTTTATACTTTGGTTTGGTATCAAGGAAAGGCTAAAAACTTGTCAAAGGCAAAGAACTGGTAAGAGAGATGGATTGTGTTATTCATTACCAAGCTACTTTGATAATAATAATAACAACGATGATAGGCTGGAGGGTCAAATTGATTATCTCCAATCACAATTTGCTTTGGTTGGCGATAAAACAACAAATGGAAAGTCTGTGTTGATGATGGACGGTCCTGCTGATTATCTTTTGTACACTTCTGGTAGACGCAATGTTCAATTTGGTCACTGGTGGTTCAAGGTAAGTTGCAAAAGGAAGCTGCTTGAAGGAATGAAAACTAAACGAAATGCAATAGCTCAAGCCCAGAAATGATGTCTTGACGTTATTTACAACCAAGATCCTCTCTACATTCACTTCCGCTACTCCACCCGCTGCTGATAGAGTTGTAAGTATACAATATGAAAATGGCATTCAACCATAATAATGACCATGTTGCTTTTTTATAGGTTTTGACTCTTACTTTGGATAAAGAAATTAACGAGCAGTTTGTATTTGGTGTTGTAAAGAAGGATCTGGCTGATGATTTATACAAGAAGCGCTTTGATTTGGTAATTATAGAAAAATATGTTTATATGTGCAAATACTGACATGGACATTTAATGCATTAGAAACGTACTGGAAAGATCGCCTCTAGCAAGGCTATTCCCGAAAACTTTACTATTTACGCCGAAGCCCAAAAATTGGCTGATGCCATTTTAACCACCAAAGTTGGTGAAATCATCTCTCAAAACGCTGATCGTTTAGAGTCCTTGGTTATCTCTAGTTTGCCTGCAGTTGAGCCTGAAATGTTTGAATCAGATGGCGCCATCACCGTTTCTCTTTCCTTCTTGCTTCCCGACAATAACCAATCTGATCGCTTTGTTGAACTTGCTTGTGAATTACCTGATATCATTGCTCAACTTAAACTCAACGCTGATGTAAGTTTCTTTTTTTAATATAAAAGGCATAAAAACTAAGCCATTCAATACAGGTCAAGAGTAAGGTACGCAAGAACCGTGAGGAGCTTACCAAGGAATTTTCCAAGAGAGTTGCTGCTGAACGTGCCGAGGAATTACAAAAGAAGAAGGCTGACGCTAAGCGTGCCGAAGAAGAACGTGTCAAGAAATTGAGTCCTGCAGAGCAGCGTAAATACGAGGAAAAGGAAAGAGCACGTCAAATGAAAAAGCAGCAAAAGAAGCGAAAGGTGTAAAATATGAATAAAGTAGCAAAGTAAAGAAAAAAATTTTTTTCTCTTTTTTAATAATAAATATTTGATTTTAATAATAAAAAACACGCAGATTTCTTTAAAATAAAAAGAGCCAACATACTCCAGTTTATTATCTTCTTAGTGATGGAATTTCTTTCTGCCTTTTTTCGTAACCACTTTAAATGAATTATCGTCTTCGGTCAAAAGTGCCTTTGGTAACAATGCACCCAGTTCACCATTCATATCTGCCTTTCTACGCTTCATAAAATCACTAGCAAATCGACGACCATCCATGGAAGCTGAATTGGCATAAATAATGTCTTGGATGATTTCTGTTGAGCTTTTATCATCAATGGGGAAACTTAGTAACATTTGTAATATTTCATCCACTGCATAAATATGAGTTATATAAAGCGCTTTACTATTTCCGTCCTTTTATCCTTACCATTCACACCATCATTTAACCCACGTAAAGTCACTTTACACCATTTACAAAACTCCTCGCTTGGTTCCCTTGATGAATTGATGGGTTTGGTAGGTTTCTCGGTAGGTCTTGCCATGGGCGCACTTCCTGTCATTGAAACACGTTTTGGTCTTCTAGAATCACCCCATAGATTTGATTTTGGTTGTACATGTGTAGCTGTATTTGCTGAGAAAGAAATGGCTACTTTGGGTGGTTTTTGTTGTTGTTGTTGTTGTTGTTGTTGAGGTGGGGTATTGGATCGTGGATTCTAAAAGGGGGAA
>VCJJ01000468.1:48047-80272 GCA_024139415.1 Backusella tarrabulga | reverse complement strand
AAAAAAAAAAAAAAAAAAAAAAAAAAAAAAAAAAAAAAAAAAAAAAAAAAAAAAAAAAACAAGATCAACAAGAACAAGAACCTGTTATAATGGCTGTTCCAATAACACCCGTTGAATTACCTAAAACAGACGAATGTTGCGTTGAAATCAAAATTATGGTGCCTATGAAGGCTATTAAAAACGAATTGCAGTTCTGTATATCAATGGTAACGAGGTAAAGTAAAATAAAATATGTTTTTTCTTTTTTTAGCTATTTACTCCTTGTTTAATTAAACTTTGGTCAATAATATTTAGCGTCAAAAAGATAGTTTGCTCTATTGCTCTTCTCTCTTTTACTCCTTACTTTTATTATTATTATTATTATTATGTTTCAATATTTTACAAAATTTAAGAGTTCTACTTTAAAATACACTTTATCTTATTTTCAAAGTATTTGTAGTTCTCAATTAATCAGTTTATGGCTTAATGATATGCAAGCAGGCACAGTGTGTGATATAAAAGATTTGTTAATTTTTTTTTTTTTTGAAAGACTGAAAATGAACAAAATAAATCAATAGGATGCGTTATTTAATGATGAACTAAAGTCAGCACAGGAAATATTCAGTCGTTACGAAGAACAATCACCATTTCACTCATTTGGTTTGGCAATGTTAACTTACACAATTGCAATGCTTGACTTCGACAAGAGCGACGAAGCCATTCACACAATTTCGAATGTCGAAGCTATTATAAAACGCTTTTTAAAAAAGAGAAAAAAAGATGCAACAGCACCTGGTGATCAACAGCGAAATTCTCGAAAACGAAGAAAAAGCCAAGAAGAAGATAACATTGATTTGCATTTTGAGCTACTAAACGCCAATTGTATAGTAATGTCTGCTACACTTCAACTATTAAGAGCCAATTGGATCGATCATATCAAAGCAGCCTACGACTTTAGAAAAGCACTATTGATCTACGAAAAGATATTTGAATCCACACAAGGTGTTTCCGTAACTGAATATAAATCTGTATTTAACAACTCCAACCATTTTAGTAGCAACACTGCTACTAAAACAAATAATAATACTATTAAACTATCGAAACAACAAACATGTCCGTCTCCTCCTTCTTCTCCATCGACACAAGAAGAGAATACATTTCTATTTGACAATACATTAGAATCTGGTGCCTATTTTGGAATCGGTTTGTTTAGCTTAATATTTACTCTATTACCTCCCAAAGGTAACTAATAGTAATAATAATCATAATGCATGTAAACAAGAGTACTAATTATATATATATATATATATAATTAGTTGGTAAATTACTCAACAGTTTGGGATTCAAGTCTTCTCGTTCAAATGCAATTTATTTTCTTGAAAAGGCATCCAATAGTCAAACCATGTATGCACCTCTTAGTGCAGTGGCACTTTTATCTTTCTATACAAACATTTCTCTCTATCTAGAACCGCAACTTAACCATCTACTGTCATTCGAAGACGCAAGTCTAATACTAGAAATAATGAAAAAACATTATCCAAGTGGTAAAATATGGTTCCTGCTAGATAGTAAATTGAATCGATTAAAAGGGTATACAAATGAATGTCTACAGCTTCTAAAAAAAGCGAAAAAGCCACCACCTTTAAAAGCCTCACCATCATTACCTATATCATTGTCACCTACTCATGTATCACCAAAACATTTATCAGGCAATATGCTCCAATATGATGAAGCTGATATTTTACGAGCGACTTCTATATCACAATTACCTCAATTTAGATGTTTTGTATTATATGATCTGGGATGGTAAGTAAATGAGTATGTATATATAGGCTGATTACTTGGTGTTTAGCTTTATTTATGCAATTTATTTAATCTAAAAACAGGTCTTACATTTATGTCGGTGACTATTTTCAAGCATCAGAATCGTTCTTCTGTTTAGCTAGCCTTAGTAACTGGTCACGTATATTTTATCACTTTCTATCGACTTGCTGTATGGTCGCTCAAGGAACGCATCAAAAGGCCGCTCTCGAAGTGCAGCAAACCCTAACCATGATAAATGATAAAAAACGAATCGGACATAAGCTTTCCAGTAACGAAATTTACGCAGAAGGGAAAATCAGGACCTGGTGCTCCGAGTCGAAAAGGCAGAATAAACCACTCAAGGCTGTACTGGAGCATCTTGTAAATCCAATATGGGAGTTGGTGTATTTATGGAACGGTATCACTTACTGGCACCCTCGGGTACTTGAAGACACAATACAAACCATCCAAAACAGACTATCGGAAGGTGCTTATAATGATAAAGACGATGGCAACAAACTAGATGGGAACCTTACTTATAGTGACACTAGTAAGGACAGTGATGATTCAATCATGTTTCTTATAATGGGTGTCATTGAAAGAGATATCCGACATAATCATAAAAAGGCATTTGAATATTTTAACTGCATTCTTAGAAAATCAGATGAAGAAAGCAACTGGACATTGCCTTATGCAATGTTTGAAAATGCAGTGACACATTGTAAACAGAAGAAAGAATGCAGCAGCTTGACTTCAACGTGGATCTGTCGAGTAGAGGATTACTATCTAGACCATCCAGATGATATTGAATGGCATGCTCGGATGCAGCTACGTTGTCAGCTTTTACTAGAGTCTCAAATACTAAAATATTGTTGATTTGTATTTTATTTTCAAAATGTTATAAAATAAAAGAAAAAGTGAATGCATCTATATTCACTTATTTATTTTTTCTGATGTTGAGGAAAACAGGATTCTATATGAGCAACTTTTAGAGAAATACCAAGAAAATTGATGTTTTCTATTTCAACAAAAGAAATTTCAAGATCCAAATGACAATATCAAAATATTTTATTTGCCATTTATTGATAGAATACTAATAGTAATTATGATAGTAATTTATGATTTTCGTTGAACAAGAAATGTTTTTTAACCGGGATTTTCAAAAATGTCAAGTTTATTATTGATGATCAAGTCAAAAGTCTTTTGAATAGAAAGCACGCCATTGCTAGAGGATCGTGTCATATTTTCCTTATTTAGTCATGATAAGAAATCATAAGACAAACACAATACATCTGTAGTGCATGTCATGCGCTTGAGAAATTGAAAACAAAACAAAAAAAGCACAGGCTTATAATGTTTGCTTTAAATTCCTCAAGTTCATGTGTTGTCTTTTTCATCTATTCCATTATTACTCAAAATGGTGAGAAAGACAAGATTTAATAAGGATATAATTAGGCATTTATATAGATACGTATTCATTGCAACTATCATAAATATATACTATATATTGTAGAGTCACGTTTAGCCACATGTACACTTCTCTTAAGGCTCTCCAATGATAAATTACTAGAATGTACTGAGTGATTTATAACCATTTAATATAGGAAGAAATCCAGTGAGTTGCGGTTATCAAAGTAAAAACACAATCAAATAAAATAAAGTTTAAAAAACGAAAACGACTTACTTCTTTAATCAGCTTTGTGTTAGTGATCTTACAAGCCTTTCAGCTATTTTACTTGTTTTGGTCTTCTCTTTAATAAAACGTTTGGCAAATTAAAAGAAGGAGGGTTTTGGTGATTAATTTATTTCAATTATTAAAGGATTTATCACCATCTTGATTATTAACAAAAATAAAAAAAGAAAGACAAAAGAGTGGATTATAAATTATCCCAATTTGGTGTTGTTTATTTTCCCTCGTCCTCAAAATGCTTTTCCCAGCATCACCATTTAATAATTAAAATGAACGAATCAATTTCATCCTTTCTTTTTTTTTATCAAGCATCATCAAGTGAAATCATTCCTCCCTTTTTTTTTAATAGATGAATAAAAAAAATAAATGAGAATTCTAAGTGTTATTTATTTTCTTTTTTTTTTCTGCTCCCATTTGTTTTGCATGATAGAAAAATCGAAAGGTTACAGAAATGACGCATATAAATATCCTCTACGTTTTTTTTAAAAAAAATTGGCAAAATTCTATGAGGTCATAGGTAAAGTTTTTTACCATATTTGGAATAGCGTCTAAAATAATACGCGTTTTTTTTCGTTTCTTCTTGATGACAAGGGAGATTTTTATGTGGATGACTCTCAATGATTTCCTAATATAGTATTGTTTCTGGTTTCAACCTTTCTCATTGGTTTCCACACGTGATGTCGTTTTTTTTCTCTCTCTCTTTATATAAAGCAGAACCTTTTCTTCTTTTTGTTGAAACTATTTTATATTTCTTTATTATTTCTTTAGACAAATAAAAAAACCCCTATCTCACAAACAATACCATCAACTAATATGCAAATCTTTGTAAAGACTCTTACTGGAAAAACCATCACACTCGAAGTAGAATCCTCTGACTCTATTGATAACGTCAAGCAAAAGATCCAAGACAAGGAAGGCATCCCTCCGGATCAGCAAAGACTTATTTTTGCTGGTAAACAATTGGAAGATGGCCGTACACTTTCTGATTACAACATTCAAAAGGAGAGTACCCTTCACCTCGTGCTTAGATTAAGAGGCGGTATGCAAATCTTTGTCAAGACTCTTACTGGAAAAACAATCACACTTGAAGTTGAATCATCCGATTCTATTGATAATGTTAAGCAAAAGATTCAGGATAAGGAAGGTATTCCACCCGATCAGCAGCGTTTGATTTTTGCTGGTAAACAATTGGAGGATGGCCGTACACTTTCAGATTACAATATTCAGAAGGAATCAACACTACATTTGGTACTGCGTCTTAGAGGCGGTGCATCACCTGATGAAAAACCACAAAAGAAGAAAACTAGATGTGCATTTACAAACTGTTCTGATAGACCGGTCAAGATCATTGGAGATTGCAGATATTGTCAGTCAAAATTCTGTGCTCGTCATCGTCTACCTGAAGCTCATGCATGTGAGAACCTCATGAACTGTAAGCAAGCTGCTCATGAACGAAACAGCATGAAGTTATTAAGTGAACGATGTGTTGCAAGCAAAGTATAGATATTTTAATCTTATTTTAAAACAAATTGTATATAATATATTGTAATCCCTTTTCCTATTCCCTATTCTTTCTCCTCTTCTCCTTGATCAGTAATAAAGAACTTGATACAAACATATACATATAAATTAGTCTTTACTTTTTAATTACGTGGCACGGGGTGATTTTCGAGATGAGTAAAGCTGGATATGGATATTTTCGATTTATGGATTGACCCGGAGATCTCTTTT
Source organism: Backusella tarrabulga (assembly GCA_024139415.1). Taxonomy (NCBI): domain Eukaryota; kingdom Fungi; phylum Mucoromycota; class Mucoromycetes; order Mucorales; family Backusellaceae; genus Backusella; species Backusella tarrabulga. The sequence continues at coordinate 75,069 of VCJJ01000468.1, read as the reverse complement.
TGAGAGACTTTTGTTGGTTTATAAATGGTTACTTGTTTTATTTTTGTTATCTTTTTTCTACGCCTTTTTCACCCCGCCTAATATTATGCCAAAATTAGAAATAATGTGACGAAATGGTTAACCAATTAAAAATACCTTTTGCTAACATCTGTCAAATAATGTTTAACTTAGTAAGAATATTTTGAGTAGGTTGCTTTTTAGTTTTCAATCCAGATGTTTGTTTCAGATATTTTAAAAAAGGGGAGGCTTATTTTGTTGAGCATAAATATTTACTAGTACACCATCATTAAAATGACTAAAAAAAGATGGTATTGGTAGTGTCCTTCTCTCATTACAACTGGTGGGCCCTAAATATTTCTATTTTCCAGAATATTCTCAGCCGAACCGTAAGCCATACCAAAAAAATTTGCTGCGCTTTTTCACAGATACAGTATTTCCGGATCTATTTGTGTTTTTCTTGATATTCATCAAAGACTCAACTTTTTGCCAATAGTTCACTTTTTTTTGCATTTTTTCCATTGGTATTGATTAATAAAAAAGTCTATAAATGTCTGCTAATGCATTATCTGGACAAAAACTTTTTGATACACATAAATCCTTTCATTTATAAAACATTATATTGATAGTGTACCTATTAGTCTCTGGTCATAATATCTTTATTTGTTTTATTGTACAGCAGGTTATCATATTCTTATTGGTGTCATTATTATTTCTTTAACAATAGATTATCCTGAAGAGTTCGTAATTTTGATCGCCAAATACTACTTCTCTTTTTTGGTAATTCAATTGGTGGCGTGGAGGCATAAACGAATGCATTCATTTTAACAAGTTCCTCGTCCGGCTTGTATTCTTTCTCCTTGTCTTTCTCCTTTAAATTCTGCCGATTGCGATTCTCAAATGAACGACTTTGCTTGCTGTGCTCATCTTTGGCTGCTGTCTTTTCAGCCTAATTAAGGGTAACAGATAAATAAAAATTCGATTATCAATTAAATACAGTTACCTTGATCATTGGTATTATTACACTGTTGCTATTACTGGAGATATAGTTTTCACTATCTTTATTACCTTCGATATAGTTATTTGTTGCTTTTACTGATGCTGGTGTTGGATTTTTGCTGCTATAGCGAAAACTTTTCATTCTCTGTAGCACCTTGTTTGCCATGATTCTCCCGCTGCTTTTTTTCCTTTCCAAGAGTTTCTCCTGTCGGATCTGTGAAGGGGGTGAAGCAGAGGGTGGCGACACTGACGGCAATTGTAGTGGGTGTAAATCCTGGTTTTTTACTTCTTCGAATTTTTCTGTCGCTGTGCCTGGCACTGCTGCTTCAAATAATATGTTGGAAGGAACATCAACAATCAAAGCAGGCTTCTTATTATTGAGATGAGCTGAATGGTGCGTTGAAGGCTCTGTTATATGATCGAACGAGCTGGAACAAAAAGTGGCACTATCAGAGTGGCGTGCCTTTACATCTGCCGTTCGTTTTGGAATCATAAGCGACAGACTAGACGCAGACGATCTTAGAAAAGATGCAGACATTTTTCTACTATTGCCACTACCGTTGTTGCTATTATTAGTACCAGGATGACCACTGTCACTGCCATTATAACTGGTGCTTTTACTGCTCATGTTGGTGGTGGTGTCACTGTAGAGTTCGTCCGGATGAGTCGGTGTAGTTGCTTTTTTTTGGTAATATGCAATCTGATCTCTTTCGCGCATGTTCCATGCACGAAGTGAGAGATAGTCTTGGGTAGATACATCTCGCAACTTATGATCCACAGTCATCTTTATGGCATTCATCTGATTGCTTTTGAACTGCAATGACATGCGACTGATACGGTTATTTGATATTGTTGTTGTTGTTGTTGTAGTTGCTGTTGCTGTTGCTGTTGCTGCTGAAAGTAGATCAGCCGAGCTTGGTCTTCGTTTACCAAGCCCATTAAATGATTCAGAATGGTGACGCTGAGTTGCGGATCTCTTGATGTTAGTATAATCAGCAGAATATCTTTTGTTTGATGGGCAATGGAGAGAAGATGATGAAAGAGGAATTAATGGGATTGTTTTTAATGCATCTTCGAACTGGATGTGGGTCGACATGGATCGACGTAACCTCATATCAGGAGGTAAAGATGATGGCGATGATAATGAAAATGATGACGGTGTTGATGTTGATGATATTTTTCCATTACAATCATTTGAAAGTGATTTCGATGGTCGGATGTCTCGATGGCCTCTTGATTCCATGCTTTTGGATCCAATACCAGACAATGAAGAAACAATAAAATCCTCTGGAGAAAAGCTACTATTATTGCTGTCTCGAGGCTTTTCTTTTGCTTCCTGGATCGCTTTTTGCAGCTTGCTTGTCCACAGTTGCTTTTCTTGTCCACAGGTGGCTGTAAATATAAACGTATGCTTCCGACACTTGACAATAAATGAGTTTTCTCTTTGTCCTATAATAAGAAATAACAGTGTTAATCAAAGTCAAGGAATAGTATATGTTTTATTTATTTATTTCAGTGTAAGCATACCTGTGATATCATTCAAGTCTTCAAACTCAGTTAAACGTAAAGGGAACCAATGTTTTGGCTCATACGAAGTATGTTTTTTGGGTCTGACCATGATAAAATAAGTAGCAAAAAGAAAGCATCCAAGGTATCCCGGTTTTGCCATACTGGAACCTAAAGCAGAGTAGGTAACCTCTATAGCACCTGCAATTAAAATATGATTCAACTTCTCCAACTGACTCTTTGTTATCCGCCAATCACTTTCAATACGCTCTATAAATCTATCAGTACGTTCCTTCATATCACGCTCATGTTTGCGGCGATCAATATCAGATACAATTTCCTGCATATCATCCAAAACTAAATTCCAAAGTTCATATTCTGCCGTTCGAGTAGAACTGTAACGAATGATTTCTTTTATAAGTAATTGATATCGACATATTCTCTGCACAGGCTTTTTTTTTTGTTTTTATTATTTAACGAAAAAAGTTTTAAAAAAAACAAGAATGTGAAGCACCATTCATTATTTATCTTACCTTGATTAGATAATCTTCAAATTGTAAACGTTTTGCTGATTGCTGCCGATAATGTAAGAAAACATCATTTGATAAGTTGAACGGTATCGAATTTGAATCCAAGACAACACACTCTTTTAAAAAACTGGTCCATTCGGGTCTTTCTCTGTACTTTGAACATAATGACCATGCTTCTGCGTGTTTGTCACAATATGTTGTATATAGTTTAAAATTCTCCATCTATTTCCATTGAATATATGGAATTTACTATTTATGAATAACATGTCATATCACTTGTTATAGTTTATACGCACAGATCATGCACGTGATCAGAATATGACATTTTACCTGATCAAGAAACGTTTGGGCAATGCAGGACCAATTATTCCATAATGAAGCGGTATCAAAAGTAATAATAAACTGCTTATGAAATTTAAGAATATCATGAGCATTTCTGACAATAATCTGTTTATGATTTTGGGATATCCAAGTTTGGTGACAAAGTACTTTTAGACATATCTACTTTTGTGGTAATAAATAATAGTTATTATATGTGTATAATGGATTTGTTAGGTAGCTAATTGATATGTGCGAATATAAAAAAAAATAAGGAGGTGGTAAAAACGATCCATAAATAATAAAAATAACGACAAGAATAATAAATAAATATTACCTCAACTAAATGACTAAGATCTTGTACATAATCACGCTCAGTTTGCAGTAATTCTTCTATCGCATGAACCTTTTTACCCCTTGATTTCTCATTATCCTCATACGTTGGCGATAATGCTGCTGTTGTATCGTTTGGCGTTGTACAAATAGTAGAAGACGAATTATGCCCCTCCTCTTCGAACGAAGAGCAGCAGCACGAGCAATAGGAATCGGAAATTGGTGACACTTGTTGGTGTTGTTTATTATCTTGACTGGAAATTGAAGAAGTCCGTCGATATTCGGTAACATGTGGATATGAATGAATGGTAGTTGTTACGTCCATATAATAATAATATGAATACCCTTAGCCTTTCGCTTTCTGACAAAAAAAAGGGTGACCAGGCTTTTTTTTACTCTCGCGTTTTTTATTTTCTTCGTTCTAAAAAAAGATTATCAGTCCTTGCCGGGTTTCCTTTACACACTCTTTTTATAATATAAAAAAGAAAGTATACGTTTAAAAAGTCTCTATCTCTCTTTTTTTACTTTATACGTGCTTTGTGTTATAAAAGAACAGGAAATTACACACAAATATAAAAGTAATAAAAATGAAAAAGGGGGAAAAGGAAAAAAAGAAGAAACAAACAAGATAAAAGAGAAAATATTATTTATATAAATGTAAACACTTCGTTATATATGTTCTTTTTCTATATATAAATTCATACTACTGTTTATTTTCCCTTTCTCCTCATTCCTGTCCTTTTTAGGTAATTTTTTTTTGCTTAAAAATATATGTGAAAGTTTTGCCAAGATGCAAACAAATTGATACAGAAAACATGTCTTTTTCTTTTAAGTTTACTTTATTGTCTTATATAAGTATAATGGTAAAAAAAATATGCATCTCATAAGCACAGTGTTGAGATGCTATGTATCTCATTTAGCAATAAAAATAATTGTACTACAAACACTGAAGAATGATGATGATCAAAACAAAATGTATAAAAAAACTAAGATGCGATAAATACCACTTGAAATGTGATATTAAATCATATAGCATTGATATAATTCTTACAACTACTTACTATAATTGACATGTAAAAGTACCATTAGTATTGAAACTCGTTCTGCAAACGCAAGGAAAAATACCTGTCCTTTTTTTCTTGATACATATTCCTTTTTATTTTCCTGAGCTTCTTCTTTTATTCCATACTAGGAATAACATGTCAATCTGTAACACTTTTTTTTAGTTTTATGTACCTTCTCTTCGTGATAGGCTATGAGCCGGTAACTGAGATGTGTCTGTTAAGACATTATTTATTTTTAGAATAAAATTAAAGGTAAGATGAGTTGATATTGAAAATGGCGTTATCCTTTTTCTTCAATTGGAAGAATACTGAGAAAAGTACCTAATCTGCATTGTACGTTGTAATATAGCTACTAAAACAGTCTTTGGAAAAAGTAATTTTGTTTCCTCTATTCTTAACATAAACAATAGTTATAAGGTAAAATAAAACTCTAATTTTATACGTAAACATCAAATTGAATATGATATATATTTATATGTCCTTTTCTGAATAAAAACTAAGCGCTTAACTTTAATTAGTAAACCGCATTACTTTTTGTCGTCAGTGTGATAAAAAACATATTAAAATCGTCATGAATTATGCAAATCTATTACTTAGATACGCTGGTTAACTCTATTCATATCTTAGTTAATGACTATTTGATGAAACCAGGTGATTGGAGATCCAGAAAAAAAAGAATCCTAATCTATCTTTTAGTTGGTATGTCCATACGGGATTACTAATGACGTTGAATGCATGAGCACAAGTTTGTTCATAAAATTTATTTTTCCTCGACTCGTCTTTTTATCTTCAGTGGCGTTCATTTTCCGATTTTTAATTAAGCAACACGTATAATCATATTGTAATAATATCTTCATACTAACTTTAATCTTATAATGTAATCAAAGTCATATGCAAATAATCAATTTAAAAAGTATTTATATATTTGCCTAAGCACTTTATATGCATTTAGCAAACCAGGAGAGTAGATAAAACAAGAAATGAAGTATTCAAATATTTAAACATGTGTCAATATAGATGGACCTATTTTTGCGAGTGCTATATCTTCATATAATTGAGTTTTTTACTCACTGTTATATCTCTTTTTTTTATATAAAATGATTTTACTTTCAATGATATGGCTTCGCCTTTCAATTGATTAATTAGTTCCTTAAGTATATCTTTTTCTTGGAAATCCTAATTCATATTGCATCAATTTATTTGATTGATGTCATATATTAGCAAAAACGATGCATGATACGCCAAATCTTATGTTGAGTAAACTGCATTATACGACTTTATGAGTAAAAGTTAAGTAAGTCACGCAATTTAATTTTATTTTAATCTGCATGTTGAAACATTACATATGTATCTTATACATAAAGCCACAAGAGTTCAAATACATTATCATCATAGTAAAAAAGTGCTAAATAATAATTCTTGCTCTTGGATATACTTATTTCGGTTTACTTTTTATAGTAAAGGGTCTTTTTTTCTTATTATTCATTTGATTATCTACAATATCTCTATGCAAAGAGCTTACTATTTTTCTTTTTAAAAGATGACCTTCTTGTTTTATTTAGGTAACGTCATTTCAGCAAGTAAACAGTTAAAAAAAAGATGTTTTCCCCTTAGCATTTTTATGAGTGGAGAAACCAAGATGTACATATTTTGACTAATTAATTAATTAATTAGTTAATATATGATATGAGGAGCAAAGAAAGCATATTTGTGTTATCACATATTAGTTACTTTTACAAATAAAAAATATAGAAAATGGGGCCTATATTTTCGATTGATTTTCAGTACAGATTTTATAAATACTCGTTATTTAACAATATTTAGTAAACCTATTGTGTTCTGGTCGTTCAGAGTTGACAATATCATATTCTCATTGTCACCAATATGATATAGATATTACTATGTTGTATATTTCAATTATTAAATATATACCATGTACCTATATGATTTTACATTTAATTTATATAGGACAGGAGCGAAAAGGGATAGGCTTCCGACTCAAAAATTTCTTATTTTTCTATTCTTCAGTGCATGAACGAGTTTTCTATACATTAGTTTTATCTTTAATGTATATATCTTTCTTAGAATCTTTGGTACATACTTTTTATTTATATATACTTTGTCTATAATCTGGTTTGTGTTATTATCCATAATTTTGTATAAAGATATAATGTAAAGTAGTTGTAAAAACAAAAGTTGTAACGAATCATTTTCTTTATCTGATTTGTTATAGATTTTAACTAGTGGCAATATGCTATTCCTGAGGATAAAATGTTTACATGAAGGTTTTTCCAAACTCCCGAATTTTTGATGTATCACCAAGGTATTGTTAAAGTTCATACTCTCAGATAATTTGTTTATTTATCATAGATATGTTTCCAGCTTTCCTTTATTACTATGATTAAAATAGATTATTTTCATTGAATAGTATTATGATTGAAGTACATTTATCAATAAAGATAAACCGCTGCCGTTGCTAAAACATAAGTTTGAAGTTAAATTGATATTATTTTGGGCTGTATCCAAATAATGTCCGATTCATGTTTGCCAGGTCAGAACAAAGTGCAATGGATTTTTAATATGACAATTCTCGATTGACCATCTGAAATTATTGATGATCTATTGAAAAAATTGAATGAAATCGATTCAAACCAAGCTATATGTGAGATCTACGTGCATGAATTAGTAATAATATCGTTGATAGAAATCTAGAAATAATAAAAAATACCAAAAATTGTATTATTTGATATCATACATGCTGGATAACCTCCACAAAGTGGACTGTAAATTTACATGTATATGGGTAAATGATCCAATAAGAACTGCTAAATTTCTCTAAATTTCTCTAATTAACCAAAGGAAAGTTTGAAATAGATTGAAGTAAAATAGAAGTGAATCTTTATGTAAGCCGCTATAAAAGAAAATTTAACAAAACTCAAGATACGGGAGAATCTTCAGCAAGAACCTCAATTCATGATAAATGGCAGCAGTGTAGAGCAGGAGGATGACATTGGTCTTGATTAGGACGATACAGATGGTAGTGAAGTAGTAAGCACAACTATTGCTTATAGGATTATAACAAAAAAGCTCAGTAAAGTGATCAATCCAAGTATCGATGAAGAAGAACTCATTGTATAATATGTAATAAATATTTTAGAAAAAGGTGAATTGAATGCCTATTTCCACTTTCTAAAGGTAACTTCAGAACATTAAATCAGATACAGAGCCCTTTAGGAGTGTGTTTGATAAGTTTTATTTAAGATGATGTAAATAGTATTGTTTTTATGGTTGAGACTTCACTTAGACATTATGTGTTAACATTGGTCCTTTGTTTCTCTAGAGTGTCTGTTCTACAACAATAGTCTTGTAGAAACAATGTAAAATCGAGTATTACTTATGGACAACCCGTTACTATTCCATGGTTTGACAACGGGCAAAACATGTAAAATAAGATTTCCTCTATAGCACGATGCCTACGGCATAATTTTATTACATTGAAAATCGTATTTTTTTTCTTCAATTATGAAGTATAAATAGGTATATACATAAAAGAATATCCAAGTAAAAATAGGTAAGTGACTGAGGAATGAGTGAAGTTCAATCTGACTACGATTTAAATAACAAATTACATTTATTACTTCAATAATTTATCAAGTAATTCAATGACCATTGAATTTCTCTTGCTGCTCTTTTTAGGAAGATCAGCACAATTAGAAAGCCTCTTTTCATTAGCAATAATATCTATATTTTTACGATCGAACTTGTAAAGAATGTTTGGTTCCGAAGATGGTGTGTTGAGACGTTCGATTTTCGTTACATAATCTGTGTGCAAATCATTCAATGTCAATTTCATATTTCCAATCTCTATCAACAATGTTTGAATAGTTTCTGTCAACGGAAAGAAGAATTCCACGCTTGGATCATAACATTCATAAACCCAATTAAATTGCTTGGTAAAGTGAATAAGTTCTGTCATGATGTCGCGAATCATAGTATTGCTCATCTCACTTAATTCGATCTGGTCAAAGGCTCGCTTCAATTGACGGTTTAGTACTCGAGTATCAGTTTTGCAGAGTTTTGAAAAGTTCTCTTGGGTGAGGGCTTGGAGAATTCTGAAAGGATTTTTGCCATCCGGAAAGATGGGCTCTAGCTGTAGTCTTGGTACTAGTAGATATGGAATAACACGTGCTTTAGTTGAAGATCAAATTATATCCAATTACAAAACATACCATTTGACATTGCTTCTGGAATGGCATTTTCAGTTACCTCCTATCAATATTAGGATATTAAATTTAGCTTGATATTTACTTTTACGCATCTGTTATACTTGCCTGGAATATATCACAGGCATCTTTGGTGCTGTTATCACCTTCATCATTGGATTTAATCACTATAACAGCTTCATATTCTTGCTTCAAATTAGTATAGGATAACTGGAGAGACTCTATATGGTTGAATTAACATCAAATTTAACTGTACATAAAATAGGTTACCATAATTTTCATTTAATGATTTATACTGCTGATCGACATCTCTTGACATTTCTCGAGTTTCTTGGAGTTTAAATTCCAATTCCTTGACCTGTTTAATTACAAATATATATATATTAATTTATGGTTTCTAGATTACTTTAATATTATTATAACCTGATTCTTTAGATCTTGCTCAACATCAGCCTTTAAAACTAGCAAATGTTCCCAAAGTCTCTTTTTTTCCATTTCATTTTCATATACTTCGACTGTTTCTTTAAATTGACTTGACTCTGACTTCAAAAACTTCAATTCTCTTGAAAGATGTTTTATTTTCTAAGCATTAAACATTTAATATACCATATTAAACTTTAAGTATTAGAAAATACCTTTTCTGAATTAATCTTTTCTTTTCGTAGCGCAACAAGTTCTTCATAATTGCTCTTAACCACATCATAAGGCTAACAAATGGAACATTTTTTGTTTGTTTGTTTGTTTGTTTGTTTTTTATATATGACATAAAAAGGACAGTTACCTGATCACTATTCTTCTCTTCAAGCAGCAATTTACCAATTTCTAATCATAATATTAAGAATAATATTATTAATGAGCGATTACATGAGCGACTTTTTGAAGACTTACCAGCTGCCAATCTTGAATCTAATGAGATTCGTTCATACAAGTTATTGAACTCTACAGCTTTTGGACAATTCTCAGAACTACAGCAGCAATTAGGCATTATTGTTATGCGTAAATAGAATCAAAACAGAGAGAGAGAAAATGAAAGATAAAGAAAAGAGAGAGAGAACGAGATATTTTGTAAAGAATTTAACAATATGGAGCATCCCTTTATAATTGAAAAAGAATGTATATCAATTCAAACTGCTTCTCTTTCCAATTCCCATTTCACAGTGCATTTATTGTTCATAGTTTATTTTTATATTCCAGATGCCATTGTTTACAGTCAAACTAGATTTTCATCCTATGAACATGGCAAAACAATCACCCATTTCCCCATTTTAGTTGCACTTTTCATTTCAAACCCCTTTTTTTATAAATTTCCATTTTTATTTATTTCCTCTGATCAAGAGAACAAGACATGAGCGAAAATACAATCAACCTGATCAACAAAATACAGGATGCACTTGCCTCTATTGGAGGCAACGAAGCACTTGATTTGCCACAGATTATAACAGTTGGTGAACAAAGCAGTGGCAAATCGTCTGTACTGGAGCACATTGTTCAACGCGACTTTCTTCCAAGAGGAAGTGGTATTGTCACACGAAGACCTTTAGTTTTACAATTGATAGCAAGCAACACTGATGAAGAATATGCAGAGTTTTTACACTTGTCAAAGCAAAAGTTTTTTGACTTTGATCGTGTACGAGAAGAGATTGCTAATGAAACCGAACGCATTGCTGGAAACAATAAGGGCATCTCGAAGCAACCAATTCATTTAAAGATTCACTCGAAAAATGTTCTCAACTTGACATTAATTGATTTGCCTGGTTTAACAAAGGTAATAAAGACTACTTGAAGCAAAACTAGGGGGGAAGTGTAGAGAGAGGAAGTATGTGTGTTTTATATTATTTTTTATTAAATAAAAGAGGTTTATTAGATTCCTGTTGGTAAATATGATGTATGGATGCAGTAAGATAGTTAATACTCATACAACATGCTCTTTGAATATGAATAGGTGACCAACCTCATGATATTGATGCCCAAATCCGTAAATTAGTGACAGATTATGTCTCAAAGCAAAACAGGTAATGACAGCTATAATTATAATAATTTAATAATAATGCTGATTCTTTCACATACAACGCACTTCTCCAATAGCATTATTTTAGCGGTGACCCCTGCAAATGCAGACATTGCCAACTCCGATAGCTTAAAATTAGCAAGAAGAATGGATCCAGAAGGAGTAAGAACAATAGGCGTACTGACAAAGTTAGATTTGATGGATGCTGGAACAAATGCATTGGATGTATTGTCAGGAAAGGCATTTCCATTGAAATTGGGTTTTGTTGGTGTCGTAAATCGAAGTCAGCAGGATATTATCACTAGAAAATCAATGGCAGATGCCATCAGCTCTGAAAAATTATTTTTTCAAAGTCATCCTGCTTACCGAAACATATCTGAAAGGTGTGGTTCGGTTTATTTGTCTAAACAACTTCATAATGTAAGTAGCTTAAAAAAGGGGCATTACTATATAAATTAAAAGGATATTATACTGTAAAGTGGAATGGAGTACTGCTTTATAATATAATAGTATGCAAACTAAATACTTTATTGTTGTTGCTGTTGTTATATAAATCAGATATTGGTAAATCACATTAGAGAGAGATTGCCTGACCTAAGATCAAAATTAAGTTCTTTGATTGGCCAGACCCAACATGAACTAGCACAATATGGCGATCCTGCCTTTGCTGGTTCTATTCATAAAGTAAGTCATTACTAATATATAATAAGTAAGAAAATCTAATTTTACATTTTATTACCAAGGGATCACTTGTTTTAAAACTATTAACTTCATTTGCCAATGAATTTGTTTCATCAATTGACGGCACTTCGCACTCCATCTCTACCAAGGAGCTCTCAGGAGGTGCTCGTATCTACTTTATCTTCAATTCAGTGTTCGGACACGCGCTAGACTCGATCTATCCATGTGCAAATATCACAAACGAAGATATACGTACGGCGATCCGCAATTCAACAGGGCCTCGATGTTCCCTATTTGTACCAGAAGCTGCATTTGATCTGCTAGTACGACCACAGATCAAGTTATTAGAGGCACCTAGTTTACGCTGTGTCGATCTTGCGTTCGAAGAGCTATCAAAGATCTGCCATACATCTGGCAGTAAGGAGATCACTCGATTTCCTAAACTACATGTTAAGCTTGTTGATGTGGTCTCAGATCTTTTGCAGGAGCGCTTAATGCCAACTTCAAACTATGTAGAGAGTTTGATTAGCATTGAGTGTGCGTATATCAATGCTAATCATCCTGATTTCCCCGGTGCTGCAGGCGCTTTGGCTGAATTGGAAAGAAAGCAAAAGGAGAATGAAAAATTGAATAGAAGAAAATTCGTTCGCCAGCAAATGAACAGTCATCAAAGAACACAGAGATCCTTGTCAATCAGCTCCAATGCAAGCAGCATCTCGCAGCAACAACCACAGCAATCAAAAGAATCACTTTTAAACTACTTTTTAAATGGAAAAGATCCAGCCAAGCCAATAATTATAGAGAAACCTACAGCATCTGTAAGTGAAGGAGATGATGATATAGACAGTCTCAGTGCACAGGTGAATACAAAAATGGTGAGAGCATGTAACAACAAACTAATGGACTTTCTGTTATTTCTTTATAAAAAAACGATAGATGTCAGAAGAGCATATATCAATCAGTACTAGCAGTAGAGATGATAAAGAAGTAGAGTTAATTCGTAAGTTTACTAAATAGCGACTGTTTAAGCAAATAATAACAAAATTATATTTTAGGTTACTTGATTACTGCTTACTTTAATATTGTAAAAAGAAGAATACAAGACTTGGTTCCCAAGGCAATCATGCATTTTTTGGTCAATTTTACTAGAGAAAGTGTCCAGAATAGATTAGTTTCTACTTTGTACCGCGAGGATTTATTCGATGAAATGTTATATGAAGATCCTGCCATTGCTTCAGAAAGAACCCGCTGCAAAGTGACTTTGGAAGTTTATCGTAATGCTTTTAGTCTAATCAATGAAGCAATGTAGAGTATATGTGTTTATATAAAAAAAAAGTAATATGTTTATTTAATGTGTGCTGATAATGGATGGGTGTAAAGACTTACTTGGTATGGGAGTATTTTTAGTAGAATATAACAATAATAGCCTTGTTTGTGAATAATATCATATAATGGTATGAATCTATACTTTTCGTATTCAGAATATCTAAAAGGTTATTTTGTATACCTAAAAGCCAGTGACATATCTACTTGGAAAACTCTTGTGGTATTTGAGCGATGCTATTCAGCGGATTGATATTTATGAACCTATCAAGCTGATATCATTTTGTTTATAGATTTATTGATGCGTATTATAACAATTTGAATGGTATTCCATACATAACACTTCTTTTTGATGTTTAGATGTCAGTTATAAAAATAATGGGAGTAATGGTAATAGTAGTAAATTAAATGGAATAAATAATAAAAATATACAGCATATATAATAATAATAGTAGTAGTAGTAAAATGTAAAGAGCTAAGACTTTTGTCATTAGTGTATTTTTTTAGTGTCTTCCAGGTATCCAAGAAGCTCGTCTTCCCTTTATCATCGGTTTACTTGACAAACTTGCTTTTATTGTTGTTCCTGGCGTTGTTGGACTAGTCGGACTAGTTGGAAGAGACACGTTATTACTTAACGACATTTTATTTCTAGCTTGGAGCATTTGACTGTATTGTTTAATAAAAGACCGTGAGTTAAGATTTTCCTGTTGTTGAAGATCTTGTATTGGTAACAACACCAAATCACTTGGGATCTAGAACAATAAATTCTTTAAATTAAAAAAAGGAGAGGGGAACGTTAACATTAATAGGAAAACTTCGCCTTACCTTAGTTAATTCGTCGCTGTATTCGATTAAATACTGCACTACTTCGATTTCAGAGTGAGCCCCTTTTTTTGGATCTACATTATTTTTACTGAACAAAACACTTGGAGTGATAACACGAGCCAAGTTTGCAACGTCCATCTTGTTGGTGTCACTAAAACTGGATATCCATTTTAAGCATCCAAAGACGAGCAGCATTGTATCACGATTTGCTTTGGGTAACAGACAACATGCAAGATGCACTACTTTTGTGTTGATGTTTTTTAAAGTAAATAGATTGTATAATCGAAATGTAAGTAGTGGTTCTGGTAATTCACGCAGATAGCGTTTCAGTAAAGCTGCCAATTGAATTGATGTTTGTCCAGTGAGTTCCGTATATACGCCCTTATCAACTTGATCTGCTAGTTCTCGCAACTGACGAATGTTACCATTTTTTCGGAATATGCCTTCTTTTGATACGTCTATATATTCATTACTTAATAACATTGTCATACTATAGTCCTAATAATAAATATATATGTATACCAGATCGCACCAGTGCCGAAATACAGTTCTTAACAAATACAGGGATCATCGAATTATCATCGTAGCAAGAAGATAATGACGGAGAGATAGATTCCAAAGGATCATGTAGTGAAGTATCTTTGTTTTTTTTACGTTTTTCTTGAGTTACAAGATCCATAATTGGAACATTAAAAACTTTGGACGAGTTGAATGATGTCGAATGAGTATGCATGCTATATAAAATAGGTGAACTAGGTGAAGACGGCTGTACGTTCATTTTCATATGCACTCGTAGTTTTCCCCATAAACCGCTATTCCTGCTGCTACTTTTACCACCTTTACTATCATTACCACTATAATTTTCATCTAATAACGCTAATAATTCGTCTAATGAATAAATCGAAACCAAAGACTTTATCAATAAAACTGTGGCATGCCGTAAAACATAATCTTGAAATAAATCTAATGTGGGTAGGTATTTCTTATTGTCGTTCACCGCAGTCGCATTAAATATAGAAGCGCGTCTTACATCCCGTTTTTTACGATTTCTATCGAATACACTATAGAAAGCACTGTTTTGATTTGCACTGAGTGCACGTCGAATACTATTTAATCTTGGTGATTTTGGAGTTGTAGTAGGAGACCGTAGTGGTGGCGGTGAAGAAGAAGTAAGAGTCGCAGTTGAAATCGAAGTTGATGTATTTATTGATAATGGTAACTGTGTTCTTTCGGCTTCAGCTGATGATACATTATCTTCAAATTTACTTAATCTAATAACTCCGAAACGTTTAGATTTAGATTTTGTTGCAAACATATTTAAAAACGAATTTCGTCGAACAGCTGGTTTTTCTGTTATGGTTTGATATGACACAGGTGTCTTCGGCTGATCTAGCACTTTTAAAAAAAAATAAACAAAACAAAAAGAAAGATAAATATAGAAAAAAAAAGAAAAATAAACACAAATATTATTCTTTTTCCTTCTTTTTCCTTCTCCATGGGCTTAACTACTTACTCTTCGTAGTCATTTCGTCGGATATCCTACTTAAATTCATTTTAAGTGAGTTCAAGTTTTGTTCTAGCACAGAAACATAAAAGCATAAAGCTGTAACAGCATCCTCAGGACAGCAATTTAGACAATAAAGCACAAAAGTGGGAAACAAGATACGGGCCGTTTTATGATTTAGCAGGGTTGAACAATGGCAACAACGAAAGCACTGAGGGTGCCATCTTTTTGAGCTTTCGTAACGGTAGCATTCGGTATCATGAATTAATAACTTACATTCTGTGCAAATATCTATTTCAGGTTTAGGCGGATCTTTGAACCAATACCTACCAGCGATCCAAACTCGCTTTTTCTCGAGCTCAGAAAATGGATGAAGAAATTTTAAAATGCAATCCTTGATTTCAAAATCATTTTCCTGCAAAATAACGTTTAATTTCTTGTTTAAAGAGATTGATCTATTCCTTGACTACTATTATTACCAATTTTAATGCTGTGCAAAGACCCCAGCGGATAAGTGATTTCAAATGCTGTGCTAAGCTTGTTACCAAAGAAAGCAATTGCTGCGTTACTCTTTTATCTGGCTTGGTTGTGGCTGTAAGCAATTGAAAAAACTGTATCACCTGCTTACATACAAGTTTAGCATTGCTTGCACAGTCCAAGTCTTATAGTTATTATAGTAAATATTATAACATGGTTTTGTTATACTTTTTCTTTAGTACATTTATACTAAATCCTTAGCTATATATTTCTTTTAATCTAATAAAATAGATGTAAAAAAAAGAATAGCTTACCTAAAGATGTTCGCGGTAACTTGGATTGAACAAGATCTAATGACTTGAATAATATTTCCAAATGCATGGTGAATTGGTTTGCCATGCGAAAGCCTTCAGAGTATGCGCCAGCCGCTACGTTCATCAACATGTCTGATATACAATTGGCGGATGACTCCTCAAATAAGGAAAGATTGGACCAGATACGCGCTACTTTATGCTCGATGGCTGATTGTCTTTCGACTAATGTTATATCTAATATTAAAATATAGTGTTACTAGTTTTTTTTTGTGTATACTTGGGCTTGTTAACTTTGTCGACATATTCAATTTTACCTGACATTTTATTATTTTTTAATTTAACGCCCCAGAACTATAAAGCAAATACATATTAAATATTTTTCAAAAGATATATTTCTTATTGAAATAAAGAAATAGAAAACGTTTACCTACTTTATCAATCATATAACATTCAGGATGCCAAATTGTATCATCTGAGTGTTCAACGAAATTATTTAGTACAGTTTGATCACATCCACCACACCGGGCTTCTTTTAGTAATGAGTAATGAACTCTGCAGTAGGTTTGACCTTTGAAGTCATAGTGAGAAGAATGAGTCATTGTTGCAGTAGTACATCCTGGACAAAGAATACATTCTCGATGGAATGGCTGTTCGGGTGTTGTGGGCTTTAAACAAGTCGGGCATAACAATCCTAATCTTTTTAAGTGATGATTTTCACATAAAACTGGTGCTTTGCTCTTTTTCTTCTGACTTTGCTCTATTGTTGATGTTTGACAATCCTACAAATCGTTTATTTGTTTATGTAACCTGTCTCCCTTTATTTTTTATATCCCCTTTTTCTTTCCCAATCATAACGCGCAACTTCTCCTTAATCTTTACCTCACAAACCAAAGATGAATTTTGATTAACTGAATGTAAACATTGTTCTTCTTGGTTTTTGGAATTACTCTCGGTTTGAAAATAATTTTGATTATCAATTTGCTTATCCACTATCGTTTCATCGAGTTGAAACATTTAAAGTCTGACAATAATTAAATCAAATAAATCAAAAGTATATTTTAAAAAAATAAGAAGAGGAAGAAGAGGAAGAGAAAGAGAAATAAATAATAATTAAAAGATTACATAAATATTTCTAATAATAATAAAGACAGTTTATTGGCAAAAGCAGGCTTAGAACAAGGGAGAGAATTCGATTTGCTTTTACTAATAGACCTCCTTTTGTAAATCCTTTATATGATATATTTAGGCTAAAAAATTCGACTATTCTAAATTATGATATGCACTATATTACCTTTTGTCTATTGTATAAACATAAGCAGCCTCTTTTTATAACTAATTAATATACATTTTAGATACTATTTTTTTATAGATTTAAGAATAAATAAAGGGTTTAGCTATTCTTCTTACTTTGGAAAGAAATGAAAACCGGGGAAGTCTAATCAAAATGGAAAAAAATATATTTATTCCAGTTTCCAACTCAAAGTTTATTAATTAAGAATAACAATATTCTACACTTTAATGTCCCTTTCCTTCTTTTATTTCTTATTTTTTCTTCCTGTCTAATAACAGAATTACGTAAATACAGTTATATGTTTTGCATTCAATAAAGCTAAACCCTCACAAATCTTTGCCGATTGCTAAAGATCAGATGTTTATCATCACTTTACCGATTCCAAACAATCAGTCTATCATTTTATCTTTGCAATAGAAAGAAGAAGGAAAAACAGATATATATAACGATACAAAATTTGATGTAGTAATGTTTACATGCTTCTCAGTTGACACCTTGAAACAGAAATCTTTTATGTAATTGCGAAAACTCAAATACATATCAATTTAATGAATACATTACTTCCACACTTAAATTTAAGATTAAAAAAAGACACTCTTTATTTCTTCAAACAGGGAGAGAGTTACTTTAGTGACTGTCGATACTGTCCACATGACACCTTTGTGGTGTATGAAAGTATCACAGTCTATACCCAAGAATATTCTAAGTTTTAGAAAGCTGAAAAATCATTTATAGCTATCGCTTTGATAACATCCAAGTAGAATGACTCATTCTAAAAAGCATTGCATCATTCCTCTAAATAATGCATTTGACAGTATTCCCTTTTCGCTCTTAGTTATTTTCTCTTTTAAACAAAATATCCCCATAAGTACTTTCTAATAATAAATAATAATGCTTATTTATTTTTTAGCTTTACTAGCATTCAATTACTGAATATCATACATATCTTGAAGTAAGAGGACTGAAATAGCTATGGCAAGCATGTATAGTAGCCTTCATTCTTCTGAGCAGCAATTATGAAAATATAGCCAACTTTCCTCTTCTCTTCTTTAAGCTTCATTATACATTAACAAGTGTTAGTAAAAGCGATTATTATCACTCTTGGAATTTGATAGATCACCAATTGATACAAAATTAATGATGATGAAAGGGGGTCTAGACCAAAAAATAAATCACGGAACCACTCGTGCGAAACCAGATTGATTTGGATCAATGAATGACAAATAAATCTAGTAAGGGGGCAGGAGAAAGCGATTCATAATGGATATCCATGACAAAATAGATAGTATTTCATTAGCAAATTAGGTCAAAGAGGGAAATTGGAAAAACAAAAATCCCCATTTTTAATATTTCGAAAATAGATCATTTATTGTAGAACAAGGTTACGAAAAAAAAAACAATCGTATCCAGATGCAAAGATGTATTACACATTGTATTTTTTTTTTATTAAAAAAGAAAAACCTTTACTAGGCAATGATAAGAACAACGCTTAAATACTGATATCGTCATTAGATCAAAAGAAGGAGACACTACCCGGTGTTTTGAATGTGTTTTTCTTTTTTACATTGATATTAATTGTGGAACGTCGGAATAAATATTCAATGGTATTGACATAAACCGCATGCGGACAATCGGATGATCGTAGGAAAAAAAAAAAAAGTTTATTCTTCGATTGCCATATTATCGTGAAAGCTTGTGAGGAACAAAACTCAAAATGGTTTTACTTTTTCTTTTTCCCCGTAAATGAGATCATTGTCTCCGATCAGCTGAGACGCGTTTTAATAAAGGATCAAAGTTGATTCAATAACAATGAAATAAATCATATCAGTTAAAAATAGAAAAAGAAAGAGAGAGGATGAACGTGTCATATCTTTTCTGGATAAAACGAAAAAAGCAAAGTCAGTAGAACAAGACAGGTTAATGTTTGGTATTGCTAAGGGAAAACGTTTTCTATTGATATTATTAACGAAAAACGGTCTTTCCAAGAAGTGATTCCTGTTTTTTAAATAACATAATATTTAATTATCAATCACAACTAATTTATCTGGGGATTTTGTTGGGGCGTTAAATCAATGAGCTAGTGTACAAGCGCGTTTTCGTTTTTAAAAAAAAAGAGAAAGAAAAAATATCCGTTTAATGAAAGAAAAATAAAACGAAAAAGTTTTTTTTCGAGAAAAAAAGACTTCTTTTAATAACATATGAAGATCAGACATTTTTTTTTACATTTAACAAATTGAGACGAAGAGAAAATGACATATTTGTTTCTAAACGTCTTTTATTGATCGTGTCCCTGGGTAATTTCAAAATCTTAGTCATAAAAAAGAAAATAATGTCAATTTCGCTTCATTTCTTAATTTGGACACCTACCGAGGGACGTGATTCGATTTGAGTGTTACATCCATTTTGTTATCTCTTTAAAAATGTTTTAGCTGATTTGTTTTTGGTAAAGAAACATGAAACAATATAATACATCTTTACTGCTCTAATTTGCATTGATAATTGTATGATGATTCCATTCGTCTATTTAACAAACAAAAGAAAACAAACGAGAATAGAAAAAAAATGCTTCTCTATTAAAGATAAAGTATTAAAAAAAAATAGCAGCCTGGGAAAAACTGGGAAAGCATCCCATGAAATCGGGTTTCATTTTGTCATCAATATACCAAATAAAGATAAATTTTGAGCGAATGCTTGGATGTTTAAAATGCTGCTTGACAGTATTTGATTATCATATTCAGTGATCCATTAACAATAGTATTCATTCTTAACTGTTATTATTATACACTCCCCCTTTTATGTCTATTATATTAAAGAATACCACTTTTTTTAAAAAATAATAATAATAGTAATAATAAGCGGAACGCTAAGCTGATGATGAGATAAACATTTCCGTCTCATTTTATTATTTTTGCTTCCCTTTTCCTACAGCCAAGTTTTTTTAATGAACGGACCCTCTACCCTATAAACTCGTGATACAAACAGAATAAATATCCAAAATTATAAATCAAATGTATGACATCTCTTCACATCTTTCAAGTTGGACTAATAAAGTAATTTTTAAAAGCGTTTTAGAATTAGCTATCACATAGGTCTTGAATAACTTTTTCCCCACTTTTTTTCTGACTTTCAATTCGTCTTTTGAAAGGGGAAACAAACATTCTTTTTTACCTCAAAAGCTCTTATCCCTATCATCTCCGACTGTCCCCCCAAAGCCTTCAAAAAAAACTAATAAATAGAGACCCTTTTTCTTTAATTGTTCTGGTTTTTTTATCATTATCAATAGAATACATAGAATCAAACACTAATTCATTAATTGATAAATACTAAACAATGGCAACTGTCAGTGCAGCATTGAAATCTCGTGTTAGAAGACCTCAACTTTTGAGCAAGGTCATGAAGGCTGAGGATACACTTCCATTCTTCAAAGGAGGACAGTAAGTGCTCTTATCATTGATCTAGCCAGTTAGAATTCCGGATACTAACAATCAAATTTGTACATAAAATAGATATTTAGGTTGGTCTGGATTTACAGGTGTCGGATACCCCAAGATGATCCCAGTCGCATTGGCTGATCATGTTGAAAAGAACAACCTTCAAGGACAAATGAAGTTCAACCTTTTTGTCGGTGCTTCTACTGGTGCAGAATGTGAAGATCGTTGGGCACAGCTTGACATGATTGATCGTCGTTATCCTCATCAAGTCGGAAAAAATATTAAAAAGGGCATTAATGAAGGTCGTATTCGTTTTTCTGATAAGCATCTTTCCATGTTCCCTCAGGATTTGGTTTATGGTAAGTACATTTGGGAGAACTTGTTAAAATCTTTTTTATTGTTCCGCTGATAAAATTAATTGGTTGAACTTTATTAGGTTTCTATACCAAGGATAAGGCTGACAATAAGCTCGATATTGTTATTGTTGAAGCTACTGCTATCACAGAAGAGGGATGGATTGTACCTGGTGCCTCTGTAGGTGCTACACCTGAACTTATTCAAATGGCTGACAAAATTATTATCGAAGTCAACACTCGCATTCCCTCCTTTGAAGGACTTCATGATATCAACATGTCCAACTGCCCACCCAACCGCAAACCTTACCTTATTATGAGCACTGATGATCGTATTGGTTCAACTGCCATCCGTATCGACTCGGACAAGGTCATTGCAGTTGTTGAAAGTGATCGTCCTGACAACACCAGTGGAAACACACCTGCTGATGCTAAATCCGAAGCCATTGCTGATCACTTGATTGAGTTCTTTGAGGAAGAAGTCAAGTACGGTCGTCTCCCCAAGAATCTCTTACCTCTTCAATCTGGTATTGGTAACATTGCTAACGCAGTTATTGGAGGCTTGGCAAAGTCTAACTTTCAAAACGTCACAGTGTAAGTTGTATTTAAATGTTTAGTTTACCAGTTTGATAATCATTTGTGTGTGTCATTATTATAGTTTTACTGAAGTCTTGCAAGATACCTTCCTTGAATTCTTTGACTCTGATAAGCTTAAGTTTGCCAGTGCCACCTCTATTCGATTCTCTCCTGAAGGCTTCGATAGATTTTACGATAATTGGGAAAAGTATAAGGTAAAAAATGAGAGGGATGGTGTGATTTTGACATCGGAAAAACTAAAAAAAAAAACGATGTCACTTTTTTTTTTGTGTGCGGTCTCTTCAATCTAATAGGACAGATTATTGTTAAGATCTCAGCAAGTGTCCAACTCACCAGAAGTCATTCGTCGTCTTGGATGTATTGCCATGAATACCCCTGTTGAGTTTGATATGTATGGACATGCCAACTCTACACTTGTCTGTGGCTCTGGTATGTTGAATGGTTTAGGTGGCTCTGGTGACTTTTTGCGTAACTCCAAATTAAGTATTATGCATTCACCCTCGTCAAGACCCTCCAAGAAGGATCCTAACGGTGTCTCTTGCGTTGTTCCTATGGTTTCCCATGTTGATCAAACCGAGCATGATCTTGACATCTTTGTAACTGAGCAAGGTTTGGCTGATCTTCGTGGTTTATGCCCTCGTGAGCGCGCCCAGGTCATCATTGACAATTGTGCCCATCCCGACTACAAACCTCAACTCCAGGACTACTTTGATATGGCTACCAAGAAATGTCTCGCTGCTGGTAGAGGACACGAACCCCAGATGCTCGATAAGGTCTTCAAAATGCATACCCATTTACTAGAGCATGGTACCATGAAGCTTGACTCATGGTAGATTTCATCACATTCAATCATCCCAAACATATCTTTCTTTGTAATATAGATTTATAAAATTTCAATACAACACTTTAATAATAAATAAATAAATAAATAACTTTTTTCATATTCTGTCTATCGACCTTCTCTTGTGTATTTCTTTTTTTTTTAAAAAAAAAGGTTTCCAAGCATTAATTTTCTGATTAGTGGCCAGGAAAACGTTTTTCCTATCCCGCATTCTACGGCGTCTGTTATTAAATCTGCCTTCACCGGCAATACATGTTTCTCTTTAGAAAGATATACCTATGATTTGGTTTCATAAGGTGAATTCCCGGGTTTGGTTTTGTGTCATCAGTCTACCGATATCTTCCTTTTCTGGTTTTATATAAATAAATGGCTTGTGTGTTTTTTTTTCGTTACTTTTACTTCATTGTTCCTGAATTTCATTTTAATTATTTTTTTTTCTCTCCTTCTGCAATATTAACGTAATAATAATAAACTATGTTGAGCGTCATTCAGCAACATTTACCTGTTATAACACGTGCTGTTAGCCTAGCCTCTACAAGTCGTATTGCTGCCACTACTGCTACAAACCGCCATTGTTTCCATAACCACGCAACACAGAAAAAAACGATATTTGATGCTGATGATGGTGAAACTATCCCCAGTAAAAAGGAACAGCTACCTGATGATAAACCCTGGGACGGTGACGAACCCGTACAGCACTCCGTTTTAAGAATGATCATGGATAAATACAGAGCACCACTTCGAGTAGAGGGTGCAGCAAGAAAAAACATACCACAACCACAGCTCTATCATCCCCAGGTGATGCAACCGCAAGAAGAAGAAAAGAGCTCCGGCAAAAATGCCATTGAAAGACAGGCAATGCAAAGCAAGATGAAGCAAGAACGTTTAGCTAATGCCCGTGATGCTGCACTTGATTACAAGATCACCATGAACCATCCCATTGAGGAAGAAAAGCAACATATTAGTGATACTGTCACCCAAGCCACAAATAGAAAGGACGTCTATTTCGATGAGTGGGAGGAGGACCAGAAGCCCCGTAACATATCAGAGCTGGGTGTGCTATCAGACGCAATGATTAGATCGGCTCGTGCACGTGGAGACTTTGATGACCTGCCTGGAAGAGGAAAACCGTTGGAGCATGATCCACTTATCAACAACCCATTTATTGATCGCACAGAATACTTTTTGAATCGAATTGTGCAAAGAAACGGTGCAGCACCGCCTTGGGTGATAATGCAAATGGAAGTAGACACCGAAACTACCAGTTTTAGATCGCAGCTTAATTCGGCTTTTGAACGCATCGCTCGAACCACAACAGAGAAGGCAAGCATAATGCAGAAGTTTAAAGAGCTGGAACTTGGGTTCTTTGAAAAACAAGCACTTCATGTCAATTCAAGAGTTCGAAGCTACAATGTAATGTGCCCTTCACCGGTCAGAAAGCAACTATTAGAATTGGATCATGAGATTGAGGATATGAAAAAGAAATACAAATTAAATTAATAATGTCACTTTACAAATATACTTTATATAATAAAAAACAATGTAAATAAACAATTTTTTTTGTATCAATATTTATTATAGTCTTAACTTGTATGTAAATAAACAAGCAATGCTTCCATCCTGCATTTTGGGACGCAAAAGTGAATTTCAACATCAGCAAAAGTAAAAGGTGGCTTGGACGTTCTTTTTTTTTCCTCGTAATTCTTATTTTATCTTTCCTTCTTCTTTATCGCTTTTCACCTTTGCAATGGCGTTTAAATTCAACTTTACGGTAAGCCTTACTATATAAAGACAAAGGCAATCTTAATCATGTTCCCCAATCGAGTAGAATGAGGACTTGGATCTTGAAGAGTCTGAACAACAACCTTTAGAAACAAGCTTAGGGGATCTTTCCCTTGACAACAAAGAGGAGTTAAACAAAGTGCCTAGTCAAGAATATGATATCACTGTGAGTTGCCTCGATTGAATGATAGCAGAAAATATTCATATGATATACAATCTAGAATCTACCTTTACCCCGCGTGATTCAAGCAGATATTGTTCAAATTCCTCAGGTTGCCGATACAATCTATAAGCGTACGCTGGAAGATGTTAAATTCCAAATGGCGGAACAGGATATGTTGGGAGAAGAAGAGGATCAGGCAAATACAGAAGTGACAAGCATGCTCAACCTAAGCGGGAACACTGATTTGATCAGAGGTGTCTATGAGGGCGGTTTTAAGACCTGGGAGTGCTCGGTTGACATGGTTCAATACCTTGCTAGTTTGCCTGAAGATCAGGTTACCAATAAAAGAATTTTAGAAGTAAGGGCTAGGCTCAACGCATAAAGATATTGAGGGGAACTAACGTCTTTTTTTACTCAAAGCTTGGCTGTGGCTCATCACTTCCATCTCTTTATTTGTTAAAGCGTCATGAATCAAATAAAGTTGATGTTCAGGATTATAATGAACAAGTTCTTCGGTATATTACCATCCCAAATATCTTGCTCAACACTGCACTCACTGTTCAAGATCCTACAACAAACAATTTACCATCCGATGAAAATGATGAAGACGAAGACGAAGACGAAGACGAAGAAGACGAAGAAGAGGAAGACGAAGAGGAAGAGGAGGAAGAGGAGGAAGATGATGACGACGACGAAAAGGCTATCATAGAAAACACATGTGATGGCGAAGCCGAGATTCCCACAGATAAAATCTCTGATATATTGAGTACAGTCAGCAAGCGTACAAGAGCATTTATGGGAGATTGGAGTAGTTTACCTGTAAGTATAAGAAACATGAGGGGCTCCTATCAAAAGGATAAAATTCACTATGATTGAATAAAGGTTAATCGGAATATGTCTGATTTTTATGTCGATCTTTTATAGGAACAATTAAACATCAAGCAAGAGCAAGATAAATATGACATTATTATTACTTCAGAAACTATTTATGCAGAGCATGCTTTACCTGATTTAATTAACGTCATTCAAAAGTCGCTTCAAAAGCCTAATGGTGTATGGTAAGTTGCTAAGGATACTGATATACTATTATTTTATTGGAACTAACTGTTACCACCTCTTTTATATAAATCGTATAAAAGCTATGTTGCTGCAAAAACTGTTTACTTTGGTGTGGGAGGTGGCATTCTTCCCTTCTGTAACTTATTAAGTGAGTTGAAGGATGGTGAAGGACATAAATTAAAGTCTGCGAAAGTATTCGAAAGCGATAGTACAGTGAAAAGAGAGATCCTTAAAGTGACATGGGAATTGTAAAATAAAATAAACAAACTAGATTGCTATATTTCAAATGTACAATACTTTATATTAAAGAAGAGAAGTAAGATTATGAAAGTCCAAATCTTCTTGTGTGAATTCATGTTGCATATAAACTTTTTTAAACAGTTAATGATCAAAGCAATGTTAAAACCTATACAGGCGTAAATTTTAAAGAAAATGACACCATTAGAGCCTCAGTGTTCTGGATATTACTATGGATCTTGTATTTTCTGTTTTTTTTCAAGTATTCCTAGTTTATAGTAACACTGATATTATCAGAATTAGTGAATTTTAACAACAGAATATGTCATATTCAATTTTACGAATTTACTCAAAGCACATGAAGGAAAAAATTGATATATACACAAAAAAAGGACATGATGAATGTTACTAAATCAGCCAAGGTATACAAGGAAGAAACGTGTGCTTGTTTACCATACTAAATATAATAATTAAAACTCAATGGTAGGATAGTTTTATTTTTTTTAGTGATAATGCTGAGGTTTGCTCCGGATAAGAGGAAAAGGTACTTTTATAAATATGTGGACTTTATATTTAATACATAATATGTATTGAAATTATATCGTTCTTGGCAAATCTCTGATTAAATCAATGTAACTCACTTATAAAAGAAAAGAAGAAAGAAACCTTATATTGAATGAATGCTTGGCTCGGCATTTAATATATATTCTGTAAAGAAATCTTGGAATCTAAAGAACTGTGTTACAATGCATATCGAAACACTAAAAACTTGTATTTTATTGGTACAATATCCTATTCGTCAGTATCGCCCCCTCTTAAAACGATCGTCCAGTTTTTACCACAGTAGAATTTATTGTTATTAGCAAGTGAATGAATAAATACCCATTTATATTTGCATATAACATTATAAATGCCTACCCTATATATACATTCGCCTATTTATATAATACATGGCTATCAAAAGTACCTTTTCCTTTCATTAATATAATAAATGAATGATAGATGTGTAAGACAGCCCAACATTTATCAGTGTCACCATCGCATGTTTTTATTTTAACTTGATAAATACAAAATGCAAATCCTTTTTTTCCATTATTCTCTCTCTCTCTCTTTTTCTTATTCATTTCTTTTAGTTATACCCACTTCCCCCTTTTGTTTATTTGATT
>VCJJ01000468.1:25590-48037 GCA_024139415.1 Backusella tarrabulga | reverse complement strand
TCTAAAAAAAAAAAAAAAAAAAAAGACAGAAAATACCACAAAATGTACCTCAAATTCTTGGCCATCACTATTTTATTAACAGCTTTTTTCAATGTACAAGCGGCATTACGACTTCAGGATACAAGTCTTTGCGATAACAATTCATATAAATGTGATCTTGGATGCATGAAAGCACTTGTTGGTGGAAGGGGTATTTGTATCCACGATCGATGCTATTGCACAGACGATACAGAATTTGGAAAGTGCGAAGATGATAATCATGAAATGTGTGATGCTCTTTGTCAAGATCTATCTTCAGATTTGGTAGGATTTTGTATGGGAGAGCAATGCAATTGCCTTTCTTAAGTCCTTCTTTTTTACGTTCTGTCGTCTCCTACTCTCTGGTTTTCTTTGTTTTCTTTTAATTCCTTCTTTTTCTTGTTTTTGGCAAGAAAATAATTCGTTTGATTGTTGTAAATATACTATCTATTTTTTTCTTTCTCTCTCCTTTCATTTTTATTACAGACCTTCACTTACTCTACTAATAATTGTGCTTTGTACGATTTCTTACATTTTAATGAATTCGAATAAATTCTCGATGAAATATAATTTTTATTCTCAGTTAAAGTTTGATTTTTGACTCCTTTAAGGGCAATCAAGAGTTCCTTTTACCCTTCTTTCTCCCTAATTATTTTTTTTATGTTGGTGAGAAAAAAAAAAAAGGAATGTATGTGTATTCTTGTATAATTTTCTTTCTTCTTTTCCCTTATTTTTTTTTATCTCTTTTCTCTTCTTTTTATCGAGTTGATGAATAATTAGATAAGAGAATGAAAGCAATAAAATGGATAGCATTACTGAGTGCGATCAAATTAACTAGTTGTACAAATGCGGACGTGATTTCAAAAGGAGACTGTAGCACACCAAAACAAGAAGAGACGTGTCACTATGAATGTGGAAAGGTTCCAATGCAATCGTTTTGTGTATCCGGGAGATGCTTCTGTACCAATGTTGGAAATGGTGACTGTAAAGACGAAAATGATGAAGGCTGTGAATCCATTTGTAAATCAATGAATAAAATATATAAAGGATGCGAGGAATCCAAATGCATTTGTAACTAACAGAAAAAAAAATCTATTTTTGATCTGCCTACTTCCCCTAATAATAACAATAAACTGGAATGTATAAAAAATGCTTAAATCATTTTACTGTCAACAGTAAGATCAATGTGTGTGTTTATTCTATATATTCAATTGGATATTTATAAATGTGTATGCGTGCATATTAATAGCTGTGCTTTATATGCTCTCTGTGTAGCTCAAGCGAAGAGTCATGATGTGTATTCGATGATCGTTCCATTCGATACGTAAAGCTCTGATCAAAGATGTTATCGCTGTGTATTTCTGGGAGGTTAAAATGAAAAGATTCTGATTTAAATAGGCCTGTTTCAAACTTTGGCTGTTCTTTGTCGTAATAATAAGAATCTAGTTTTGACTTTTCGTAATTATCATAATTAAAAGCCCTACTGTATAGTTGATCAGATGCATACAATGTGCTGGGATCATCAGGGATATAGCGTCCCCATTTTGGTTCTTGTGGTGGTTTACTATCACTGTCTGAATGAACTTGACTGCGCTTTCTAAATGTTGCATACATGACACAAGCGAGTAGAAATATCCAAACTAAAAGAGCACACAGGGCGGTGATCCAAGTCGAATCATTTAAAAGACATCTATATTACATAATGTTTAAATTGATTCGGTTTATATTGCAATAGAAAGTAAATTACCTCTGATATAAAAGAGGGTAATGTTTATCATGAGCTGCATCTAAATAATGACAGGAAACGAGTAGTTTAGAGGAGGGTCTTTCAAATCGAATTAAACCATTTGTCCATGGTTCTGATGAGTCGAATAGCGATGCAGTGATGATGGAGCATAAAATGGGTAGTATCGCGATTGAACCCACGCATTTATCAAGGGAATATTTGGTTGGTCTTTTAAAGTAAAATGCACTTAGGCAAACAGCTAAACCACCGAGTGTGGAGATGGCTAATGAAAT
Source organism: Backusella tarrabulga (assembly GCA_024139415.1). NCBI lineage: Eukaryota > Fungi > Mucoromycota > Mucoromycetes > Mucorales > Backusellaceae > Backusella > Backusella tarrabulga. Next base: position 46,000 of record VCJJ01000468.1, on the reverse strand, counting down.
ATACCAAGTGAGGTACTTTTTTTTTGTATTGTTATTATTATTAAGATTGCTAACATTACTGCTCATATTATTGCTATTTTACCTGCCAGTGGCCTACTGATAACCAGTCGGGAATGCCAGTCTACATGTTTACTATTGTTATTAGATATGATTATTTGTTTGTTACTGCTATTACTATTACTTTAGATTGATAAGTTTTAAGTAAAGCACATTGAGTTGTGTGACATATAAATGCAAACAAACTAAAAAAAAAAGCGAGAAAGCGTAAACCGTGAACTACCCAGATCTTTTGCATTTGAATAATAATAATAATAATAAAGGAAGAAAAAAAGAGAGAGAGAAAAGAAAAAAAGCTCAAGAGTGAATTACAGAGTTATGTTTATGCAGGGAATTGGTGTTTATTAGGGAGGATGAACATTTCTATCGTAACTCTGTTACTAAAGTATGAGATCCAGTCCCTTATTTTGAAAGGGATTCAAAACTCCTCCGATTCAATGACAATACCACACTCTATACATTTCTGTGTCATATTACCCTGATTGTCTTTTTCAGAAGCACCAAAATCGTGTTTATGAGGCCCTTCCTGTCTTTTGCGTTCCCAGGTGCTTGTCATGGTACGTCTTCTCATGTCTACGATAATGATTAAGCATGAGCATACAAACACGCACTGTATTTACCTGCAAGCTTTTCTGTAAACTTTTTGTCCTGCTTTTCCTTCTTTTGTGCTGTTCTTCTCTCATATTCAGCATCAAGGGCTTCAGCACTTCCCCATTTTTGAAATGCATAGGTCTCGACCATCTCACGGACATAGAGCATCATATCATTCCAGCTCGATTTGTGTGGGTTGGGCTTAGACCAATGAGGCAGTAGTTCTGGGTCCTTCAATTCGGCTGTTTATATGTCTTAAAAGCTGTTTATCACCCATATGCTTATTTTAACTTACGATCTGTCAATAAATAGTCCTGAAACAATTGCTCAAGTTAATAAGCTAATGAGTGCTGCTTGCTTTCACTATCTACCTCTTTTGCTTCTGTTTTTGTAATTAAACTGTATTTCTCTGGGTATTTGTCTTTACAACTGGAGCACAGGTTGATGTGAAATATATTATAGAAAATGGAATCGAGATCCATCGATTGACATTCCTTGCATTTCGGATTCTCCGAAGCGTCGCCAGAAGGCGCTTTATTATAAAAATAGATAAATAAAAACAATGCAGTTTGCTACGACAAATAAAAGGGAGAATACTTACGATAGTAGGGTTCGATTCTGTATGATTTATTTGCTTTTTTATCGTCGTCATTCGTCTTCTCTACTATAAATCCACCTTTTGAATCCACCATTGTGCTCAGGTTGTATTCGTAGTATGATTTCAACCATTTAGATCGCTTTGCTGGTTGCTGTTTTTGTGCTTGTTGCTGTTGTTCTGTGTCCTTACGCTTTGCTTTGAGTCTCTGAAGTGCAGAAGTCTTATTAGCTTCGGTACGTTGTCGTTGTTCTTCTGTTAAGCTTGGTAAGTCTGACATGACCACTAAAATAAATAAAGCAAGAGAAAAGTGTGTGTGATTCAAAAATAAAATCACTGCGGCAATATTCATTTTTTAATTTCTTCTTTTGGACATGAAAAAGAGATAGCGTAATTCCGGAACTGGAGCTGCTATATGTGTTCTTCAAGATCGCCATGGCATTGGCATTGGCAACCGATTCAATAGCAAGTGCATTAGCAAGAGAGATGAAAGGCTTGTATTCTTACTCTACGCAGTGCAGACTCGTTAGTTTTTAATTGGCTAAAATATGAACACATGCGCTTGTCAATAACAAGAAAGCATACAATAATATAAAGCTTAAATGCCTATTGTTAATGTAGCTGTCTGTGGTATAAAATGCATGTGTGGAACCCTTTATTTAATGACTGTATTTTTAAGGAAAAGAACAATGCGTGTAATAAAAAGTCGAAATATACTAAAAAGGATAGATATCAAGTAAAATATGATATTATCTCTTTAAAGAATAGTGTTTTATTTAGTTTAACTACACTAGTAATAAATGGTAAGTGTCAATGTCGAATATTTATACCGAAAAGGAGCTTTATATCTCTCTTTTTTTGATTTTCCTGTTTGTAATTAAAACATGGTGATAATAAAAAGAATAAACCAAGTGGTCTCGAATGTGCAGTTTTTATTACGAAAAAGAAGTTTCATCAAAGCTTCTTTTTATAAAGATTATTTGAGAAAAAAGGATCTTCGGGGTGGGTGATTCTCAGGCAACAGCTCCATGCTTCATATTTCCCTTTTCGATATTATGTGCACGAGCTAATGAAGTCATGATGTTTATTGGTCAATGCCTTTGTTCTCCCCTTTTTTAATATTTATTTTTTGGTTCGAATTAACAATCTCCTATCTTGTAGTTTTATATATTTTTTCTTTTCGTTTTCATTATCTTTTTAAACTATTATAAACTTTTACTATGGGAGTCCAAGACGTTGTAGCGAGGTTCAACAATTCAAAAGAAAAGACTTCGAGTAATACAATAAAAAGCAACTCTTCTTCTTTAGACATCATGTCTGCTATAAAAAAACTAGAGCAAAAGAAAAAACCAATGCCTCCACCACCTGCACATGCAGTTGTACTTACAGGTGTACCTATCCAACAGAGGCAACAACAAAAGCAAGAGCAACAGCAACAACCACAACAATTAGTGCAGTTACGGCAAGCAAAACCACCGCCACCGCCACCACCACAATTACAATCACGAAGTGAAGCAGAACAAGAGGAAAAACAAGAGCTAAAACAATCACAGCAAGAAATTACCAATGCCACTCATCCTCCTCCTCCTACCACCACTACCACTACTACCACTAATACTACCAACATGAACAAAAAGGTGACAGCAGCACCTTCACTAAACTCAGACCTAGTGAGATTTGATAGAATTGCCGCGGAAATATTGGAAATTCATAGCTCGCTATTGGAGGAAAACCAGACGCATGTAGAAAAGATGAATAAATTACAAACAGAAGTCGACAAGTATTCATCAGATGCAACAAAAGTGAGAGACTATGAAATTCGCGTAGAATATCTCGCCCAGAAACTCGAGCAAATATCGGATGAAAGAGACATGCTAGAAAAGGAATTAAGGCAACTTCGTAATAAATCTGGTGTCACTAGCCCCCTTTCGCCAGCATTTACACAAGTGTTCCCAACTAATCCTGTTTTAACAGAGCAAGACGAAAATAAAAACGACGAGTTTATGACTGATATACTGAATGTATACGAGGAAATCGAAGACGACGACGTCGATGATGATGATGTGGATGATGATAGCGAAGAAAGAAGGCAACAATTTATGGCAAAAGAAGAAGAAATGGATAGTCAGCAGCAAACAGATCTTTATAGCCAGCACTTAATAGAATACGATAAAGGTGTTCAAATGACTATATCAACATATATTTCGCAATCAGAAACACAACGTCTCGAGATCAAAAGACTAAAAGACATTATGCAAAAGCAAGATACACTAATAAAAAGACTAGAAGCCAAACTCAACGTGGAGCCTGACCAGTTACTAAAGGAGCAAGTCGAAGTTCAGACGATTGAACTAGAAAACAAGAGAAAACTATTAAGCCAGCTACTTAACGAAAGAGAGGAGTTGAAACGGAAGCTGGCAGATGGCAATCGTCCTTATATTCCCATAAATCAAGAACGAGCATCCATCGATGTTTTACTTGATATTACAAATTCCATCGACTTTAAACGACCAAACTCATACATGTCGATTGATTCTTCAAGTACCTGCTCAACTACTGGGAGAGGGACACCTCCATTAACTAATCCACCAAAGCACCCACTACCCCCTCTGCCTCCCAAACAAAAAACCTAGAATTGGGTTTTCATTTGAAATAATTTTGTGTATAGTCTCTTTCCATTTATAAAAAAAAATTATATTTAGTACTTTTCTGTAAAAACCTCACTACAAACAATAGCAATAACAATAATAAAACTTCAACCAGCTTGAATGACTCCATTCTCTCTCTTTTATATACACTATTTTTAATCAGATAGATATATGGTATTTTTTTATTATTTTAAGCATTATTATTTTGTTCTGTTTAATTTGTCGGTAGTTGCTACCAATTTTCTACTAAGTGGATCGACCTTGTTGATTGTCTTCTTCAATTCATCATTCTGACTGTCAAGTTCTGCATTCATTGTAATGGCCATACCCTTAAGACCAGCCAAGGCATCACCCATAAGATCCAAATTCTCATCAATTTCATCTTCAATAGCATCATCTTCCGAATCAGCTTCAAATTGGTAACGACGGCGGTCTGCTTCGGAGCGGCCTCTACGACCACCACCAGGAGCGGGTCTACCATTTGCACGATTTGCTTGCTCAACTCTGGCATTAGATTCATACTCAAATCTGCGAATATTGTCTCTCTCGGCCATGTGTTCAGCATGATCCTTCTGTTTTTCCTCTAAATCACGACGCTCTCTTTCCTTTCTTCTGAATGGATTGGACACCACAGGCACAAAAATGGATCTGTTTAATTGTCTTAGTTCTTCTGCCTGGTTTGATGCTCGATCAGAATAAGCTTTGGACATGTCCAAGTGTCTGTTTACGTTGGCGATTTGAGCTAAAAATAGAGCAGGTCAGTTAATGATGTTACACTAAAAAAAGAAAGTAATTAAAAAAAGAAATAGCTTTACTTGATTGCTGGCCAAGCATGTTCATTGTATTTGCAGCAGTTCCCTGGGTCTCATGAATCTTTTGAAGAGCAGCACGGGTGCTTGCCAAAGAGTCTTGCTTAACATTGCGAATCTGTTGTTTCATTCCTGCAACCTCAAGATCCTCATCTACCTCATCACCATTCTGATTACCGTATAGGCCATTTTCTGCTCCACCTCTTCTATCTCTTGACGAATATTCGTTTCTATACCCACCCATCAACTGTTCACGGTTTTGCTCGTTTTCTGAGTTGTATCTGCTACCACTGCCGTAGCGACTGGAAGGTGTAGGAGTATATTCTTGCTGATTAGAAGTGTAAGAAGGAGCAGATGAGTAGGAAGGAGCAGGTGAGTAGCTTGGCGCAGGCGAAGAAGGCTGGCTGCTTGACTCAAAGGGGTTTGTAGACTCTTGTTCTTTCTTTTCCTTCTTTTTCCAAAACATGTTACTTGTCTGTGTATTTCTTTATATTTTCAAGATTGTGAGAGAAAAGGAAAAAAAGAAAGAAAAGGTGTGTCTTCAGCCCCTTTTTATTATAAAGTCGATTTCTTAATTGCGACTTTTTAAGTACGGTTTCTATTTTTAGTTAAAAAACATATGCTGAACCGGCTTAACTTGATTTGTACATTGTATAAATAAAATGTAGCATTTGACCAATTAGATCGCTCAATTATCAATAAAGTATTTATTATTTTGGACATACTCCATTGTTGATGATAAAAGTGGCTTTATCATCGAATCCAATACAAGGGAATTACTCTTTTTGATGATGAATTCAGTCTGGATGGCTCATGGCTCATGGCTCATGGCTCATGGCTCATGGCTCATGGCTCGGCTTTCTTTTTTTTTTTGATAATCTTGGCTATTTTCTTCATTTTATTAGTTGTGATTCTGTTTTTTTAAAGAGGTATCTTCATAATTTGAAATTTGAAGTACAAGAATAGTAATGGTGCTCACATGAGGATATATATGATAGTAGTGGTGCACTTATGACGGGCCAAAAATATAGACAAAGAAAGATTACCTGAAATAAATGTGTTGTTCTTTTTACGAACTATAGTGGATATCAGAAACAAAATTGCTTTTCCATAGAAGTTTCTTTAATATAGTATCAGATTCATTTATGTTGCTCTTTGTCACGAAGATCATGTATCGTAATTGGGTCAACTTGTTCTTTCTCTATTAGCAATGTCCCTACTTTGACCAGTGTAAAAGAGTCGGTTTAACCTTTTCAGATACCGTCTTTGAATGAACCTGTGTCATTAGGGATGTTTAAAAGTATTGAACAGTAGATAAAGTAAACACGGAGGCATGTATTGCAGGGTACGACAAAAAGACATATAGGGAAACATGACATCATGTATTGAAAGTGGAGGCATACAAAAAGATGAATATACATATAAAAGAAACAGATTTATGAAATCATGTTCTAGATTTTTAATATATATCAATGGTATAGCATCATCCCATGAATGGTTGGGTTATCCCAATAAAATCAATTTCATTTTAAAATGTATTATCTTTTATAATTATACATTAATATATCATTATAAATGAAGACATCCTCCACGGTTGCTAACATGATAAAAGTGTATGATAATGCTGCTTCTATATATTGAAAGGGAGACAGTTATAATAATAAGAACACTTTGTTATTACTTTAAACGTCGACCTCTACAAGCAATTCGTCTACGATTCTTTTTTCTGTTGTTTTTAACGAAAAAATATGACTAAAGGATACAAAAAAAAGCCTAGAAGAGATGTGACCTTGCAAGATCACACCTGCTCCAAAAAACTGATCTACAAAGAGATAAAAATGAGGCCTAAGAGAATCGAACACTTAACCTTCAGATTTGGAATCTGACGCTCTACCAATTGAGCTAAGGCCCCAACTTCTGGGAAGTTTGAAAATTGATAATATATAATATTAATTTTTACTAAGCGCACGACATGACGTCATTGTTTTTTGATTGGCTCATATCGAATTAGCATTGATTTGAACGATCTCTTTTGGCAGAAAATGCCATCATTTTGATCTCAAATTCATGTCAAATTCTATACCCAAAACCAATTTAAGAACTCTGTATATATTCTCTTCTATCATACTAAATGGTACTTTTAATATGTATCGACCAATATCACGATCAATAAATAGTTGTATAGTCTCAGCGTCTTAAAAATTCAATATGAAATATCCATTTCTACTTATTATACTAAATACTTAATCTTCTAATGCGATAAAACCAAGTATATTTCAGTTTTATATTCTTTATAATAAATGTGTTTTAATATGCAATACTGTGTTCATAAATATATACAAATATAGCTATTGTTAGCAATGGTTGCTAGATAAACAACCTTCGTTTTATGTAACTAGCCTATTTGATTTAAATTGTTTGTTTTTTCGTCTTGTTTTTCATTTCAATGCATGAACATACTCTTCCTCATGAATTTGTTTGTTTTGTATCTTTCTGTGCAGCACTTGCCGTTAAAAAATCAACCACTGTCATTGTTGCAAGTAATCAAGTCAGAAACATAAATAAATGAAAAAGTATCTCCCCTCCTTTGAATACTCTACCCTTTAGCAAATTTTCAACTTCAGCTCTTTCTGGATCATTGCACGTCTTACATGTGCTTGCTTTTTCTGCCTCTATTTCAGCCCGTTTTTCTTCCATAGTGCGAAAAAGCTCATAACAGTGAGGTACTAGGTGGGGTTCTATATTGTATAATTGACTTAGTACAAACACATCATCCAGCATTCGTAGTATGGTTTCATACTCTCTTTTAAAAGCTCTTTAAGCTGAGACATGGCGTAGTTGAACTCTTCTACTTCCATCTTTTGACAACAGTAAATTACCTAATCAATAAATCTTGGAACAAACTATTACGTACTTCACTCTCATCGTCACTGTCGTATTCCTCGTCCTCGTCACTATACTCATCATAGTCCTCCTCGCCCTCTTCTGAAGAGTAATTGTTGATTCGATTGATGGCTCCCTAAATGAAACAGCAGGTTATTAAATAGCTGTTGGCGAAAAAGCTTGAGAACCAAACCTGTTCTTTTTGAGCAGCAATTGTTTTCTTATTCTTCTTCATGTTAGCCTTTCTTTGGGCTGCTCTGTTTTTTCCACTCTTATTTCTTGTCATTATTTTGTATTATTTTTAAATAAGAACGCGCTATGTGTGAAGATAAAGAAGAAAAGGGAGTTTGATCTTCTTCAGTACTGGACTTTAATTCTTTGGTATTGTGACTATCTGTGACTTTGTATGGAAGGGAATTGAGCTCATGAGGAAACATACATTGTCTATCCACCTTGCTGTGTATGGAGCATGTTTAGTGAAGAATAAATATCGTAAATGCGCTGATGTACTGTTTATATATCAACAAGTTTGCTTTTATTTTTAAAAAAAAAAAGAACGGCACCAAACAATAGTAATAGTTCAGGTGAAGTGTTTAGCTCTTGTATAAGTTTAAAAGTAATAAAGATAAAGAGTAAATCTGCCCTTCATAGAGCCATTGGACATCAAGATTAAGAATAGATAATATTTAGTTTTTTGCTGTTGAACTTCAATTGAGCAATGATTGACTTGGAAAGTCATCACCTGAAGTGCAAACTACATGGTGTAAGATTAAGTCACCGCCTTTTATGCAGATAAATGGATATATAATTTTTCCTATTCTAATTATTTGCTGAAATATAAAAGGTTTTTGTATTACTCATACATCTTTGTCGTCATTATTATCTCTTTGTATAAAAGTGGAGTTCACTTATGATTTCAAATACGTGTACATCCTGTAAAAACAAGATGTACCTGAAAGACTTTACCCCTTCTTTTTTTGCAAAAATAATTTAACCTAGTTTTTTCATGGAAATCTTTTTACGGGATCCAATATATACTTCACATATTCCATATTCTAAATATAACGTCCTATATAAATTAAGAGCGTTAATGTTTATTTTTATTTTTATTTTTATTGTTTTATAAATTTATTCGACCGTCCTTGGAAAAATAAAAACAAAAACAATAATCAACATCCTCCTCTCTATTGAAATACGTGACAAACAGATTTAGTATGTCTTTAGCCTCTTTAGAGCACAAATGGATATAATCAGCAATCATACCATTTGTCATCAGGCTACTCGAATGAAGATATATGGGAATCCGGTAAACATGAGTATATCCACTTTGAAAACGAGCAAAAGAAAAGCAGCAGTGGCGGGTGGTTTAACAAATCTAAAGTAACGCCACAAAGCATGACATCTGATACAAATCAAAAGCCCCTAAAAATGATATCCACTCTTAAGATGCTCATCAATTTTCTGGCACAGCTTATGGAAACTCCTCGACTGTTCCAAAACAAACAACACAAAAGTTTAGACCAGCCGCAATATTGACAAGTGTACTTTTTCGGAAAAGAAAAAAGCAGGTACCACAAAATATATCACTGCTTAGCAAAGTTTCCAATCACGTTAGTGTTAGATCATAGGATGAAATATTTTTAATATTTTTGGCTCAGATTTTTATATTTGATTTCTCTTTCACTCATTTTTAAAATTATGCTAACAGAGTTTTCAGCAGAGGAAAAACTGTTCAACTGTCTTATTGGTATGAGAGCTAATTTTTCTTAAAAAAAAAACGGTAGTAGTAACGCAATAAAACTAGTGGATAACATCCAACTTGATTACGAGGTACTGATAAAAGCAAGGAACGGTGACGGAAAAGCACTTTATGAAATTGGTTCTATTTACTATGCAAATGACAACTACCCAAAAGCAAGAGAATGGTTTCTTTTATCAGCCAACAAAACCGGAAATGCAAATGCACAAAACAATTTAGGCTGGATATATGATTATGGCCAGAGCGTACTTATCGACTATAAACATGCTATGGATTGGTACTTGAAGGCTCATAAAAACGGGAATATATACGCAGCTAATAACATTGGATTGCTGTATGAGAAGGGGCGAGGAGTGCTAAAAAATTACCAACTTGCAATGGATTGGTATCTAAAATCAGCAAATAGTGGAAATCAATATGCTCAATATAATATTGGTTACTTGTATGAACGTGGTCGCGGTGTCCCGGTCGATAAACAGCAGGCATTAGAATGGTATCAGAGAAGTGAAAGTCGTGGATATCGGCAGGCACACGAGAAAATCAGAAAATTAAATAAGGAAGATTATCATCTTGATGTTAGGCAAAGAGGTAATTGTGTACAGAGGATTGAATACATGTTTTATTTTCTGATTCTGTGATAGTTCAACTTGAAATGGAAAAAAAATTGGAATACAATCAGACAGAGATAACTCAGACCAAAGATCAATGCAATTCTTTCAAAAGTGATATACAGGAACTAAAAGATCAAATTGAATTCCTACAAAAGGCGAATCAGTCATCAGAGGAAGAAAAAAGAAGATTAGCTGATGAAGTAAAGCTCGTTCATCAAGAAAATCAAATTATGGGACAAAGAATTCAATTATTGGAGATGGAGCTAAAGAGAAATACCAATTTAGAAAAAAGGCTCAATACAGTTGAAAAAATATTACTTAGGAAGAACGCTATCTTTGAAGAAGATGATCCTGAGCTGGATATTTGTTACGATGGTTAATAAAGTATTTTTTAATTTTACACCACCAATCAAAAAAAAAAAAAAACTCGTATTATTTAAAATGGTTTTCTATGATAAACATATAATGTCTCTTTTCATATATTTAGCTATAAATTATATTTATTAAATCAAAGAGTTTAAAGTAAAATATATCAGCTTATTAAATATTATAATCTGGTTATTGGAGTAGTTAATCATCCCATTCATCATCAGCCACTTCCTGATCTTCTGGTTTCACCTTGGGTGTATTATCCACCTCAGCTTCCACGACTTTTGCGTTCTTAAACATACGATCCATAATTTCCTGCTTTCTCTGTTCATCACTCACGAATTTTTTACCCATTTCAAACTTTGCTTTTGATTGGGCTTGAGAAGCAGGTGGTGGGGCAGTGGACACTAAATGGAATGTATTTATTAATCGTTTTTTAAATTGGATAATGTTATGATATATGACTTACATAGTTCCATATCATCAGGCTTAAGTGATATACGTGATAATTGCTGATCTTTTCCATTAAACCAATCAAATGCTGGTTGAGAAGAATTGAGACAATCAAGAGTAGGGATAAATACATCATCTTGGAAGTACTCAGGCTATTTAGAATAAAAGTTAGCATATTACGTTAATAACAAGCAAAAAAAGTAGACTTTACTCTAGCACGAGGCACTCTAACTCCAACGGGTTCGATATTTGTAGGTGTTAATCTATAGAACTTGTCTATTTCAATATCCTTCACATTACAATCCATCTTTGGCATGAATGCAAAGCCTTGTTGGAGAGATCCAGCCTCAATTTTTGCGAGGGGAGTAAACTTGCTATTGTCTTCAAGTTCAAAAGTATGAATGGTTCTATCGCCCTATTGGATATATGAGTTCATGCTGATTGATCCCCAATTCCATTTTTTTTTAAAAAAAAAAAGTATCAACATTACCCTTCCTGCAACAAAAAGAATTTTACAATCTTCATCATAATAAGCGCTCATGGCACTTGGTGAGATATCAATCATTTTCTTTGCCAACGGTTTAGACAAATCGTCTACTTTCAATAAGAGGACTTCACGAGCAGAGCCACGACCAAAACCAACACTAGCAATCAAACCCAGATCATTATCGAGCCAGACCAAACGGGAAGGTCTTAAACTCTCATGCGAAGGTCCCTCGGCGACAATGTTGCCGGTTCTAGCGTCAAGCACACGGACCTTTTTATCCCTGGACGACGTAACAAACTTGGTGCCATCAGGGCTCCACGCGCATCCAAAAATAACATCCTTACTAGTATTTTTCAATTCAATTTCCTTTGTTTTATTTTCAACATTCCAAATGCGGATGGTTGGGTTCCCGATATCTTCAGAAACCGATGCTAGTACATCTTTTGATGTAGGATGGAATTCAAGTAAATGAACCTTATCCATTGCCTTATCTGGTTTTGTTGTAGTTGTGAAGATGATTATGGTGTTTTTAAGGGATGATTAGTCATACAATTATATTATCAACCATTTTTCTTATTTTTTTACCTTCTAAAATAGCTGTTGGTTCAGCCATATCTTCACCAATACCTCCCTCTGGTAAATCCCAAACACGAATCTTGTTATCAACAGATGCTAATGATTTGAAGTTATTATCTAAAGGTCTCTCCTCCCTCTCTCTCTCTTTGTTAATTCGGCTTACCTGTTAAAAGTCTTGATGGGTTAAATGGATCAAACTTGAAGCTTGTGACTTCCGAGCCACACAAAACGCAAGGGATATGTGTTGGCAAACGACCAGGTTTATTAACATCAATAATGCCAACACGACCACCAGGTCCCGAAATAGGTATAGCAATCAACTTTCTACTGGCCTGGATCAGGTCGCAAGTTCCACCCTTATCAATGCTAAGTCCCCTCAAGTCTTCATAATGAGTTCTAGGATGGTAAATCTTTCCTGAAATGTATTTGTATACCGAGGCATTAGCAGAACCAAACTTTGGAAGCACTTTCTTTGCAGGTACTGTAACTGTTTCCTTTGGAATCTCTTCTTGTTTGGGCGAAGAGGTACCATTGCTCACTTGAGTTTCATTTGAATTTGTGGTAGAAGTGCTAGGTGTTGATTTAATAGAGTTGTTTACGCTATTTTGTTCAATTATTTCGTTGCGCTCGTTTGAAATAGAGGGCTGAGGGGTAGAAGCACTGGTGGCAGTAGTGGTAGGTGGTGTCTTTTCTTCAGATTTAGTTTCTTCTGGTTTAGGCGTCTCAGCGATTTTCTTTTCAGTCAATGTTGAATCATTGGCCTGTGGTGGATTAGATTGCTGCACAGCATTCTTTTTAATATAAGCCACCCTCTTTGGATCCAAAGAAACTTTAGAAACATCTACAGTTTTACCTCCAAGCCATTGCTCTCCAGTCAATGGTGATTCTTTTCATAGCAAAATATTTACATGTTAGAAGCAAAATCTATTTTTAGTACTTTGTAAATCACTTTACCTGTCCCCTTTGTGTCAGGATACAAGTCGGAATGGAAGTCAAGGTATGACTAAATCCATTAATATTTCCATTTAATATCTTGGCATAAATTAAATAAATCTTTTTTTAAAACTTACCTTTCTTGGAACCTGGTATGAGATTGGAATAACAGAATTCTCGGTAACAGCCATTAATCTTGCAATTTCAGCATGCATGACATCAAGAGAGTGCTTTGGTAATAATGCAGCACCGTAAATGGTGGCATTTGAGCCACAGGCCATATTGGGAGCAATGGTAGGATTGGTATAAACATCAGATACCTGCAGAGAATGGACAGTGGCATCGCCTCTACTAATCATATAGATTGTTTCAGTATCCTCGTCGTACATGGGTAATAACATGCCAGTTGATGAATCGAGTGAACTCATTTTCAATGGCTTTTCCATGTTGCGACTATCCCACAGGCCATATTGGCGGTTGCGCATCTATTATTGTTGTTGTTATTGATATATCTACTGTACTACCTCATCTGCTTTTTCATACCTTGTTTGTACCAACTGTAAATATATGGTTGGAATTACCAAGCCAAATAACACGAGATCCCTTAATACCTTCATGACCAGATCCACTCTAATGTACACAAAAGTAAACAAGCTGTTATAAATAGAGTGCACATCAAGATGATTCGTCATTTGTATTCATATTCCATACCGATAAGGAAGCCTGTTCTGCTCTTGGATCCCAAACTTCTACAGTGCCTTTGCCGGAAGTCACCAAGAATGATCCATCCGATTTCCAAGAAAATGAATGGAAGGGCATTTTACCGGCCACACTGAGAGCATTGACTGATTTCTCTACATCCCAAATACACACTTTCTTACCATCATTTCCCAAAGTAGACATGATCTGTAACCGTAAAATGACGTCAGGGAGATTTTCGTTCTCAATATATTGCCTACGCATTTTACCTGATCAGCGGTAGGATGGAATCGAACAATATCAACACGACGTGAAGGTGTTGTTAGTGTAGTGATACAACTTGGTTCTCCCTCTTCTTCAGGTATCTTCCAAAGTTTTACCTATGACACATGTTCAAAAAGGGCTCTTCTCTTTTTTGTTCACGTCCGTTTTACCATGCTATCTTCAGCACCTGTTGCCAAGAGCGAATCATTGAATTCTGAGAAGTCCCAGTCGGATACAGATGCACCATGTGCATGAAAAACGCGTGCGCTTGAGCTGCATCCTTTTCCAGGCTTATCCAAAGGCAACAATCCCATGGCTCCACCGTCTGACAATAAGCAAAGCATTTATTGTTATTTATTTATTATTTATTTATTTTCCGTTAAGAGTTGTGCCAGTTTCTTACTTCCTGCCCACTTTATCGCAATGTATTTGTGATTGACTCGTATAAGACTGGAGGCATCCGAAGATGAACTTCCCATTTGAACATCTGGGTACCATTCCTTTTTAAAATGGGTCAAACTCGCTTTTAACGTGTACAGCAGCACTTGTTTACCTCTTTCTTGGCTACTTTTCCAACGACATTTCTATATTTATTCAAGTTTTGGAAACGTTTACTCATGTTCTCTATTTCCTAATAAGAAAGAGAAGAAGAGGAAGGAAAAAGGAAAGAATCAGTTTTGAATATTCCTATTTTCGGGCTTCCAATTCTCATAGTCTTGGCTTGGTGTTTTTTCTGTTTCTGGTGATAAGATCTTAATGGATGTTCTCTCTACTGCTGAATATATGGAAAAAGAAGAGAGAACAACAGTCAATGTTGCATATAAACCATTAAAAAGAGGTTAGAATAGGGTTGAGAGCCAAGTGTTGCTTCCAGGATGCTTTCGAGAGTGAAAAGCATAAGCTATCCAGTGCTTTTATTTTATTTGTATTTCAAGAATGTTACGGAATGGTCTTTTCAGTATTAGTTTACCCAACCATGCTTCTCTTACGTCCTCGCATTCTCACTGTAATGTAAAAGTAAGAGTTTAATCCTCATCACCATCGATACTATTGGTGGCGTATTTACCTTGTTCTAATTTGCTGAGAACTGCCTTATATTGCTTACAAGAAGCAGAGTAACTCTCCAAAATAGACTCAAACTAGTAGCATCTAAAGTAAATAAAAGGAGTTCCTGCACTCTTATAAATGATTTCGTACCAATTTCTCTGTGTTTGGATGCGTGCTTGAAAATGCCCGTTCTAATACGTAAAGATCCACTGCCTTATCTTCAGCCAAGCGCGATCCAAAACTTAGTCCGAAATCAATAAGAACCTACTCACTCTTATTAGGAAAAAAAAACCCCACTGCATTATGTATAAATTAGCAATAAATCAAGTTGACAGTACCACAGAATCGTTCTCTTCTCTTAACATGAGGTTAGAAGTTGTTAAATCACCATGCACAACATCAACGGCATGCATTTTACCCAATGAGGAACCTATTTTCTTTGCCAGCGACTCTACATGTTTGTTTGTTTTTTTTGTTAATGAAACTATAAATACACAGTTCTATCGACTCGCTAACCCAGATCAATATCTTTATAACCATTCTCTTGATTGTCTAAAAGGTGTTCCTTGACTGTGATTCCAATAATGTTTTCCATATAAATAGTTGCTTCAGCTGCGTCAACGAAATAAAGAGTTGGTGTATCAATGTCTGCTTTTCTACAGCGAAATAAACTGCGAGCTTCCTGAACAACACGCTTATGTGTTAGCTGCTGATCAAGATCGGGATGGCGATACGTTTTTTTGAAGCGCTCCTTAGCGACACAGCCATTAGGTAAATTGAGAAAAGAAGCAACATGGAAAACGCGCTTCAAACAATAAGAAAGAGTATTAGTACTGACAAGTAACGAAAAAGAGGGGATATTAATATGATCTCACAGCTTCCGCTCCTTGTTTGATTAGAACAGCAGATTCAGGTCTCATATTTATTTCGTTGTTCAAGTAACAGAAAAGTGTGATGAAAAAACATTTTTAAAAAAGCTTCAGGCTGAGTTTGTATTTGAGTGGGCCAAGAAAGGCAGTTGTGAGGTTTTTTTTTATCACAAAGTTGATGCCTCAAAAGTGGACCACTTTAAATAATAGTTTGAAATGGAATAAACGCCTTAGGGTGGATGGATTGCTCATTAGCTAGAGCATATATACTTTATCTATTTATTTTTTGAAAAACATAATAATATACAAAAAGAGGTGGTGATGATGAACAAGTTGTAGAGAAAGTGATGTAAAGCAAAATTAATTCTTCGATTTTTCAGTCAAATCATTTTGGTAATCATGCAAGCGGAGAAGATTACGTTCCAGCATTGCAACGGTTACTTTTCCGACAGAGGGAACAAAGATAGAGGCCTTAGTCTTAACATCCTCTTCATAGTTTTTGGATGAAGAAAAGTTGATGGCAACAACACCTTCCTTCAATAAAGAAGTAGGGAGTTTGTAGTTTGAAGAAGGAACACCAGTGATGACAACGTCACACTTAGGAATAACTTGTTCTGCGGTTTCAGAAATATCCTCTACTTTATGAGCCTTCAACTTGATACCAGTGCCACGGGTAAATAGCTGAATACCGGTAATATCAATGGAGTATACCTTAGCACCGTCATTGGCCAACATGGCAGCTAAAGGACGACCAACAACTTCGCTTCTGTTTACAACAGCAATGGTGCGTCCATAAAGACGGTTTCCATAAGGAATAACAGAGTTATAGACACCAATGTATTCAAGGATCTACAAGTGCAAATCATGTTTAAATACCCTTTTTCTTATACCTTTACTGCAATCCAGTCTCTCTTTTAGAGACAATACATACCTTGACACAAGCAAGAGGAGTACAAGGAATGACACTCTTCATTGTTTCTATTTCGTCCATAAAACGGACGTTGTGATAAACATTGTATACAAACTTGTGACCAAGGCCTTCCACATCCTTGATTGAACTCACACAGCTTTGAATATACAAATCCTACCAACAAGCAAAACCGATATAATAATGAATGGGGTATTCCTTACATGCACACACTTGTATATATTCTTACCTGCTTGCCGCCAAAGACAGGATAGTAGACCATGATACCATTCACGCCCTTATCTTCGTTGGCCTCAGTGATCTTTTCCTCCAAATCCTGTTTATCCACAGTACGAAGTTCAAATTCAACACCAGTTTCAGCGCAAGTCTTTGAAGTCCATTCGGCATACTTGATGGCTGCAGGATCTTCGTTGGCAAGGAAACCTACGAGCTTTGGGCGAATGTTGCGTTCCTTGATATCACCTTTAATCTGATCTCTATTATTATGATACTGTTAAAAATGCTATCATAAAAGCATCTAGACTTGTGTTAGCTACCTGAAAGATGAAGATACTTTGGAAGCAAGGATTGTTTTGCAAGACATTGAGGTTTGTATTATGGAGGGGGAAGAAAAGAATAAGGAACAAAAAGTTGGAGAGAAAAAGAGCAAGTAAATAATAAACGCATCATCTTTATCAAGGATCGGAGATGAATAGCATGTTGGAATAAATCTGGGGAGGGGAAAAGGGCAGTCTTGGCCAACTCATAAAAAGATAAAACATCTCCGCTCTTATTTATTCATTGGAACTTTCTTATCAGACTTGGAAAAAGCTAAAAGATATATCTTATGCTCAGAAAGCCTCAATAATCTTTACATTTACATTCATATGTATGTGCATTGAAATTGATACATATTTATCTATTTAATATTCGTCTTTATTATTGTTATTAGATGGTTTATCTGTATACACTTCATTTCCACAAACTACATTTTGTTTGAGATTTTATGACTCCGGCCACTAAAGATTTTTTTTTAACTGCAAACAACCTACTTGTTGTCGATAGCGTTATAAAACAACAACTTTCGTTGATCATTCAATTTTGATGTTATTAGATAGCTTTAATATATTATGAGTTGTACTTTCATTTAAAGGCTTGAACTGAATTGTGGAACATCTATCTTTTTTTTAAAAAAAGAAGGCTTTGAGGTGAGTCAGTTGATGGCTGTGACTTTAATATCAATCTTTTTAGATCGAGCGTCTTAATATATTTCCTTTTTCGAATGAATGGTGTAAATCACCTGCCGTTTTGGTATAATGAAAAAGTTGCAAAAAGTTGCTTTTAAAATAAAGTAATTACAATTGTCATTAAAGCACAAGATTATTATCGTATTATAATTGGAATAAAGAATTGGTTTTTTTTATTATAAATCATTATCAATTGAGGGTACTTGTACATACAATCATATTGTCATTTAGATATTGTGTCAATAGAAACGTGAGCTTGATCTTCTTTATCGTTATTATTAAGTGCACTCCTCAAATCCATAGCTCATATCTAAGCCTATACTAGCTAACTAAGTAAGCGAAGAGCCAGTCTTCTAAAAACTATGGTGATGTGATTTATTATAGAGTATAGTATTAAGAACGGAGCAACGGTAAATTGAAATTTGAAGTTTCATTTGAATCAAGTCCAGCATGCAGACTTTAAAGTCTTGAATAAAATAGGGTAGGTAGTTTTCCTATTATTATAAGCCCATAAAGTATCCATATGCTCGTAACCCTCTATTCGTTCAACATGGATAAGATCTAACATTGGAAACATGTCATAATGCTCATTATCAGAGTTATCATTGTGATAGCCTGGAAATGTGCGTACGAATTTCTCGCCATCCACTAAATAATCTGCATTGCCGTAAAAGATAACCAACGGTACTCTATATTTTACATTGTAGTCTGCTGGTTTTACAAGGTCAAGACAAATACCTTGGCGACCCCAACCTGCTATCCAATCTGATATTAAGCGTGTGCTTACAGGTCTTGGTGTAAATTGAAAATACTTTGCTTTTCTTCGGCGAACCCAATGGTGGTCCCACCAGTCAAAAAGATAAGAGTAGACACTGTATGCCAAATAACAGAATAAGTGAGGCTGGACCACATGCTGTGACCAAGTCATAACAGATAAAAAGGGGCCAGTCCCTAAAAATTGAATAAATTAAAAAAAAATTACACGCATACAAATTACCCAGTGCTATTTACCAAACATTAACCCGAAAACCCAATCATTCATACCAACAAGATATTTCAAAGGGAAGGAACTAAATATATTTCAGTTGAACAGCTGAATATATACGTGTCTATATAACTTACTTTACTAAGCTGCCCGAGAAGATGGCAGGAGCCAAAGCAACAAATATGCTAAGCTTTTTTGCAAGTTCAGGACAGTGAGATAATGCAATGAAAGCTTGTGCATTTCCTTGCGAATGACCAATATAACCAATCTATATGTTTTATGGAAGTTAGAAGAGTCTACTTTTAAAAGAAATGCTAATCTAACCTTAGTGTATCCTGTTGTCACTATTACGTAGTCGACCATTGCCGTAAAGTCATTCTTACCAAGCTCTTTTAGCCCCCAATTCCAGTACTCTGGATCCAAATGGGACAGAGAAACATGATCCAAACCTCCTACAGCACGATTATTTCCCATCCAAACATCATAGCCTTCTTCCACCAACTGAAATGCCATTGAATGCTCTTCATTTACAAGAAATGCGCCTGAACACTGAAATAAACCATGACCAATCATGATGGGGGATTTTCCTTGTGACGGAATAATAGTGCTTCTTAATTTCTCTTTCTTTTACATATAACAGCTTAAAACTTACCCTTAGAATCGGCACCCTTCTTAGAGAGACGGTAGATGGACAATATATAACCATCTTTAGTTACGACATGATGCCTTTCACTTTTATAGCCCCATTTTTCAGCATAATAAATTTCATTGTTTGTTACTAGTTCATCAGGTTGGCTATTGCTTTCATTGTCGTGAGGCCTATTGTTTTCTAGCATGTCTTGTATATAGATCTTGATCGTCTTGACCAAAGCAATGGTCAGCAGACAAAGTAGAAGAGGTGACGATAGTATCAAGGCTAATGCAGTAGTGCACTTTATTTTCTGTGATTGCATAAAGGTGCGAGGAATACGCTTGACGAGTACACATGGGTTATCCAATAATTTATTAGAATGTATTCTCTCTGTTTCCATATCTCCTGGTGTTGATGATTCTGAGCTGTATGAAACTGTGTGTCGATGATTTACGGTATAGGACCCCTTTAAGTGAGACCTTCTTTGGGTAGTTTTTATAAGCCCATGTTGGTCGCCTTTTCTTTCATATATATATTCGTTTTCTGGTAGCCACCTCATATTCTCTAAAATTCTATTACTTGTGGTATCCATTTGCAAAAGACGAAGAAAGAGGAAAAGAGAGAGAGAGATAATGCTGTGAGTAATAAATTTATAGCATAATTTTTGGTATCGGAGTGCGAAAGCTAAAACTTCCCTCCAATCTATCATTGGTAAAAAGAAAAAGCATTTGGTTTGGTTATGCATACAGAGTGGGATCTTTATTTACCAACTGTACCCTTATATACATGTAGTTCTTACCCTTAAATTGTATTCTCATTACACGAAGGAATTATCCAGATTGGATCTCGAACTTACAGCATTATTTCTATGTGTTTTCGTGTTGGAGGAATATGAAATATCTTTAGTTTTAGAAACGGCATGCTGTAGCTAGAGCCCCTTCTTTTTAAGTACACAGAGATATCAGTAGCTTTATGCTCGAAGAATGGATG
>VCJJ01000464.1:0-16463 GCA_024139415.1 Backusella tarrabulga | reverse complement strand
AAAAAAAAAAAAAAAAAAAAAAAAAAAAAAAAAAAAGGAGAACAAAGTAAAAAATTAAAAATACAAAAAAGGTGACGTATATGCGTGAATTTGTATATATATATGTGCTTTTTCTTAACACAAATCAGCTTGGTGTCTAAAAACGGTATTTGCGAATTTTAAACTATTTTAGCTTCGATAGATGGCAATAACAAAAAGGGTATTGCTTAAAGATATCAAATCTATTTCAAAATAAAAAGAGGGGACAGTATAGTATTATTTAAATCTACCATATTAAAGTTACTCTCAAGTACAAATCTGTACATGAAAAAAAGGGTTCACTTGAATAAACGGTATGAATTTATCGAGAGAAACTTGACTACATTGCATTCTTATACAACATGTTGCCGTCGCCACTACAAGATTCTATCGAGAATAGATCATCTTTAATATCCCCCCCCCAAGTTTCTCATGATGGCACTTTAGAGACATCATATTTACAGACAGCATTGGGCGATAAGTTATACAGTTTATGTGCATTATACATTGTACATTTATAAAGTGCTCGCTTACAATTATTATTAAAACGATCTTTTATATACAGTTTGAAATGGCACTATCTCTCTCTCTCTCTCTCTCTCTCTCTCTCTCTCCTATTTCCTTAAAATCTAATGTTTGTTCATTTAGATACTCTATTTCCTTTCCTTTTCCGCTTTGTATTACAAATAATAACAACAAATATCCTTTTAGATAAAAGTGCCAAACCGAGAATATGATAATACCATGCTTATGTCTAAGGATACATCATTCCCGTATTATCCACTCTTATTATTGTTATTATTGTTATTATTGTTATTATTGTTATTATTGTTATTATTATTATTATTATTATTATAGAAAAAGAGAGCAGGAAAAGAAGTAAAGCAAGCGATTATCTATCAAATATAGCGTGTGTGCGCATAAGCGAAAAAGAGTAAAGGTTACTGTTGACGCTGTTGATCAAAGAGACACATTTTGGAATAATTTCTCGAGACACAAAACCTCTTGCCCTTTTATCAGATTGAAAGCCCTCCCCCAAAAAAAAGCTGCGTATTTAACAAAGCGGAGAGAAAGCGATAGCGCGCGCGCCAAAAAAAAATGACCGAGACAGTCACGAAAAAGAGGGAGTGCGAAGCCAAAAGACAAAATGATTCTACAAGTTTCGTTTCGTTTCTTTTTCTCTCTTTCTCTTTCAATTATACACATTTTATCACTACAATAATGGGTTCTCCAGGATTTTTGACTTCTCCCATGTTCAACATGGGCTTCCTTTTGATTTCTATGCAGCTTGCAAAGAAGATTGACTGGGAGGATCCTAATGTTTTGACTATGGCCAGAATTGGTTATTACAGTGCGCAGCTTCTTGTTGTTGGTTTGTCATATGCTTTGATCACTCTTATTAATAAAAAGAATGGTAAGTTGTCACTATAATATATGGGCAATAATGGACTGCCCTTGGTACGGTGTGTGTGTTCATGTCAAGAGAATGACATGAGGGGCGAGATGATGAATCATCATCATCATGATGAAGATGAAGAGAGAAGAGGATATACACAGACACATTATAATCAAATAATAATAATAATCATGTATAATAGACACTACTGTATTTACTTATGAAAATCCCGCCAAGCCTGGAGCTGCACCCGAAACCATCACAACCACCATCAAAGACTATGATGTCAGCCAAGTCAAGCAATTCATCCAATCCACACTTACATCCGTTGCCATGATCTCTTTTATGCACTTCCAGTTCAAGTTTACCCAGCCTTTGTTGATGCAGTCCATCATGCCCATCAAGAACTTGTTGGCCCATAAGGAAGCCTTGATTCACTTGTGGGGCGATGCTCCCGAGGGCAACTTGGCCAGACCTTTTGTTGCCGAAAACCCTCTTTCTGCTATCACAAACATGTTTGGTGGTGGAAGCACTGAGCCTGCTGCTGCCATAGTCACTGATGATCACTCAAAGAAGGAATAAATACACACAAATCCCATTTTTATTCTTGTGTTTTTTAAAAGAAAAAAAAGTAAATTTTTAACTCTTCAGTAACATATAATTTAATAAAAAAAAAGTAAATAAACTGATAGATACGCTGTGAACTGTTCTTTTCAAGAAAATGAAGAAAATAAGGTTTTCGCAACGATATAAATATTCCATTGTTTCCAAGCGAGTGATGTTGATCAACGTGGCAAAATATTTTTACTGAAAAAATAATGTGTGTAACAATAAAAAACCATGTACAGTGTAGATAAGAAGAAAATAAAAGGGGAATATATTTGTATTTATAAGTGAATGAATGAATGAATTACTTAGTTATAATTATTTTTATTATCTTGGTAAAGATTCTTTTCATCTGTCTCTATTGATGAACCCATATTTTCATTTAAAAGATCACCACCAGGCATGATCTCTAACTGAGATGACACATTTGTCTCAGTCACCTTGTTGGCAACCAAGAAAATCAAGGGAAATGAAATAAACACCAGAACCCAGCAAATCAGGCACTCCCAACGGAGACGGATAGATGAGGCATCAATACCAAAGGTTGCTGCTGCGCCAGCAGATTGCATGGCCTTGTAAAAACCTGCATAGCGCGCCAAAAGAGCAGGATCATTCGACATGGCACCCATTAACCAATAGAGATAAGTCTGGTAAACGGAATCCGAAAAACCGTACAAAATGAAAAGTACAAAAGGACCGCCAAACTTATTACCACTATTCCAATGCACTGGGGTCTTAAAATCAGTATCAAAGGTCAGTTGGAAGGCAAACCCGCCGGCCCAGATGGTATTTAAAAGTAAAAACAGGATACCTAGCGCAACAATACCACGCATGCGACGTCTTAAACCTTGATAATCCAGCAACATACCAATCATCATGGAACCAACCACCTGAAGACCCCAATACATGAGATCATTCAATGCTCTAGTTGATGGATCGAAATAAATCGAATTGATTCTAAACTGATACGCATAAAACCAGTTGGATGCAAGAAAGGCAGGTATAAGTGCTAGCATTTTCCATTCCCTCCATACTAAAAGTGTATTCTTCAGCGGTCCAATGTGCCGCTTTGACAACGGCGACATGGCTCCCGTCGCCTCTTACAACATCCGCAGGTTTAGCAAGCACCAAAGAAAAAATCACACCAACCAGCATGATGACTACAAATGCTGTATAGGTAGCGGTAGAGACGCCGCCACTGCTGTTTTGTAAATTGAGGCACAGTGCAATGAGAGATCCAAGGATACCACCGCAATTGAAAAGAGCCCAAAAGATAGCTACGAATTTACCCTTATCTTTTTCTTGCGGATATGACATCATAATGGCACCTTGCGCAGACCAGAAGACGGCGGCGAGACAGCCAAGAATGGCACCTGCGGCAACAACAAATCCTGATACTTGTTTACGGTCGTATACCCAAAATGCAGAAGAGAAAATAGCATAGCCAATTGATCCCAACTAGTGATATTAAAAAGAAAATCGGTACTTATAAATGAAACAGTTGGTTTGCTTCCGTGGAGTTGTAAAACCAGAAAAGAAGGGCACTCCTTTTTTTATTATTAAAGGTATAGCAATAGACTTGTTGTTGTCAATTAAAAAAAATGTTTATTTTTTGTATAGCTTTGTACTTGGACCCTAATTCTGTGTGTTTAGACATGGAAAAGCTTAATCAGTTGAATGAAAATGCTTTTAAAATCAGTTGCTTTTGTTGTGTTTATCAAAATCTAAAAAAGCTGTTGAATTTTAGCCTTTCCGCGGATACAGCCTATGTTTCAAAAGCTAAAATGAAAAAAAAACACACACACACACACACATCCTCCTTCCGTTCTTGTTGGGCTTATCATGCTTTTGTGTGTTAAACATTTGAAAGCAAGGCGGTTATTCAATTATATATAAATAAGTGAGCAAAAAATGACACAAAAATACATCATGATATGTAAATAGGTTAATATGAATTGCTGTTCCAATTTTATTTATTTGAAAAAGGGGCCCTCTCTATATATAAGCTACCACATGTATAAATTTCACATAGAAATTTTCAAAAAAAAAGGAGCAGGTCCCTGATTTGCCGGTTTACCGAATTTCTGGAGTTATAAACAGTCCAATTTAAGATTTGGTTTACTCCAATATTATCTATAGACTTTTTATATGAAATGGTATCAAGATTACCTTTTTTTTTAAGAGCAAAAAAAAAGAGGCAACAATCACTTAATTACCATTTAATAAGGAATACAAGATCGAGATTATGCACATATCATTTAGATTGGTTCACCAGTGCACTCGGTCCTTTAGGTGTGATTTTATCGAGGGATTAATGTAACTGATTTGGAAATGGCATCCTAAAATTGAAATCACTTGGAATGGAGCATCAAAATTTGTAGGTTTTGAGGCATTTAATTTTTCTCTTTAAGGCATTTGAATAATATACAATAGAATTGAAACGCGTTTGAAATGAATTTTGGGGTGTTTTATACTTTTTAACGTTTTTTGGCACTATTAAATGGCGTTTGAATGCACTTCAATGCATTTCTGAACATTTTATTGAACTCAAATTCGAGGGCTAACTTTTCAAATTTAGGATGCATACTCTAGCTGCTATTAATAAAATAGCGAAATGGTCCAACTTTGACCATCAAAGATAGCAAATTAAAGAGAAGGGTACGGGTTTTATTACACCTAGAATATCGTCTGGTTCATTATGGGAAAAATATTTTTTGTCCTAGAGATATTTTATTGACTTGTCCTGGAAAGAAAATAGTAAATTTTCTTAGTTTTTGAGCCCTTTTATAGGGAAAAAGAATTGCTTTCCCTTTTTTCCCCTAGTTGTTGATATAGCGCATAATAAAAGTATGTCATTCTAGGTTGTCGAATGAATTTTATTTTTTAAGAAGAACCTAGAATAATCACGTTTTATTTGGGTCAATATAGGCAAACGAACAAGGCAGAATCTAGAATGTATGATGAGGCGAATGAGCATATCGTAATATAGCCGTCTCTAAATGAAATTTCAGTTATATCCGTAGATCTTAATGGCTTTGTTTAAATCGATGGCTCTTATATTGGCTGAAATGCAAAATAATAATAAGTTTACGATTATTTTTTTAATGAGGTAGAATAACTGAAAAGCTGTTTGTTTAAAGAAATGTAGATTATTTCGGCACTAGTTCTAGACATACTAACATACTAAAATGATTATATACCCGGAAAAGAAACTTGTATGCGCTATTAAGTAGATCATCAAATATTTATGATTCAATGGTGACTCGTCTTATATCTGAGGTTAAATAAGAGATAGAGCAAATGCATGATAATGGCTCTAAAGATCGATATGTAAACATCCTTTATTTGGATAGTCCAAGTTCATACTTTTGACAGAGATGATGTGTAGTCTCTCGCAAGGTGAAAAATAATGACATAAGAATGAGCGAAGGATCTACATAATATTTCCCAGAGATTCTAAATTTTTCCAAGAAAAAAAAAATACAGGCTTGATTTGGAAGTCTTTATGGATCTACTTAGAAAAATTATAATTATGTATGCTGTCATTTTCTCTGTTTCAATTCAACATATAGCGTGAAAACGGGAGGAAAAGCCAACGAGGAGTTACATAGTTTCTTCTTTTTGAATCTAATAAGCAAAAAGTTCCAGTCTTATTCCACTATTGCTGTTTCTCTTATAAATAACGTGCAACAATAATTCACTTGCTTTCCTTATTTAGCTGGTACGGCAATATGCGCCTTTGATCAAGAACATAGTAGGGAAAAACAGTGTAACATTTTGGCAAACCTTAATACTCAACTTCGATCTGGCTTAGATTAATATGTCCAAAATTATATAATATTTATTGTATAAAATAGGTACAAAAAAACAATGAATTAACCAATGTATTTGCAGATGAGGTAATTATCTGTTTTTTAAATCAGTGATATGTTTATATTAACTTAAATTGAAAAAAGCAACTAAAAGATAAAGTATGACTAAGTTAATTATTAGAAATCATTGATCTATTAAATTTCTTATTTATGCAAGGATGTATATGTAACAGTATAGGGAAAAGAAAAGAGAGAGAAAAAAAAAACAGTGTTAAATTAATGAAGTAGATAAAAGAGGAAAAAGAAAAAATGATGGTGATGTTCAAAGTTTGCCCTTGTCCATTCTTTTGAGGATGTCGTACAAATCATCTTCTTCCAATACAGGTCCACCATCTGCGCACTTGGCCAATTCCTTGACAGCCTGACATAATTGGTCCGTAGAAAATTCTTTAAACTTTGAATGCTGAGTGAGAGCAAACCAAATTTCTGAAACTGTTAACAAGTCACGCTTTTGATGTTGATCCTTGTTCTCCGATGATGCCAGGAAGGAAACCCGACGCCTTGGTTCCTGTTCGTTATTTTCGCTCTCCTCGTTACTCTTTGGATCATCATTCAATGATAATTTTGTCATCGGGCCTGTTACAATTGGAACAGGATAGTTTCCGATCGAGAGATTTAATTTACCCATCTGATCAAAGAGGGGCTCGGATAAAAGCCGATCGAATGCGTCGTTACAGACCTCGTTATGCAAACGTTCACAGAAAAGTTGCCCCTCAACGTCAATGTGACAATCGAACAAATCATTTTCTAGTTGTTTCATCTTTTTTTGCTGTTGCATATTTGGTGAGTGACCAGATTTTTCGCTACATTCGTCATCGCCGATAGATCCAGTACTGCTAACAACACTATGTGCTCGATTGACACTTGAAGTATAGCTTTGATTGCTTTTTGGAGAAAGTAAAAGTGGATCGGTAATGGATGGAGTTGAGGGAGATTCAGAGGCGTTTCTAAGGCTTCGGTTGTTTTGAGGCTGTCGGCTACCAGGAGGATATAGCTGGACTAACTCAATAGGTTCTACTCGTGTTCCTTTGTATTGATTGGAAACGGTTCCTCCACTAGGCTTTAATGAGGCAGGTGTACTGATGGCAAAGGTATATTCTAAAGGCTGGTTGTTTAATGCAGTTTGTGGTGAAGGTGGAGTGGCTGCCTTTGGTTTAATGATTGATTTTTTGGATGATGTAGTGCTTGCAGTTAAAGTGGGACTGGGCGATGAAGTATTGACAGGAACGGGACTTGAAGGTATGATCATCATACTGCTGTCTGAGGATGAGCTTATATGTGCTGATACTGAATGCGAGTAAACTGGTAAAACAAACGGCGTTTGAAGTGGACCTGGAGTAGGTAGCAATGGCGCAATAGCGGGATAATTTCCTCGCGTACCATTACTAGTACTACCACCACCAGAAGATGGCAGTTGCTGCTGTTGCACAGGTTGAGTTGTTTGTGGTTGAGCATGCATGGGAGGATAGGGCATTTGTATTCCTTTCAATGCATAATTCTCAGCCTCTAATCTATAAATAATTGATCGTAATTGATGATTTTCGCGAATAAGCTGAGAGGTGGCCATGAGATGGGTGTCCTGAACTTGTTTAATTTTCGCCTCCAATTCTTTGACATAGCGCTCTTTTCGTTCTCTAAAGGCTCTTTGAGCAGCTCGATTCTGAGCTTTTCGCTTTACTTTGGGATCCTGATCTGACTAAAAAACAAAAAATTATATACATTTGGTTATTCCATTGGTTTTATAATTGCTTGTATTAAAAAAAAGAAAATCTTACATCGGAATTTCCATCTTCGTCTACCATTGGTTTTCTTCCAGGCTTTCTTTCACTTTCAGAATCATCACTTTCTATACAAAGATTTTTCTTAATAAATATAAAACATAAAACAAGTAAATATGTGTATGAATAAGGGTATTTACCATGGCTCTCTTCTTCAGGCTTTTCGGGCATCTTTGTAAACTCTTCTTCTTGCAAAGTAACAAATGTTTCTCCGTCGATATCTCCTATTAATCATGCGAAAGAAAAGAGAAAAACAGAAAAAAACCAAATAAATATACATTAGAGAACCCTAGTTATGGATTATTATTAGTGTCATTAAAGGACTTACTGGCAGCTTTTACGATATTTCCAGTAAAATCTGATTTTTCCGCTATTGTAAATGAATCATCCCATTTGCGTTTATCATGAAAGGCTTGGTCTTTTTTTGATTTTGGGGAAGTGAGTTGGACAGCGCCTGCCAAAGTTAACTTTATGCTGTTACTGTCCGAATTTTTTTTTGACATAACTGGAGAAACTTTTTTTGGAGAGGATGCTCCATTTTGTTTATCACTAGTTTCCTGGACTTGTGTAGTTTCTTGAGTTTTATTCATTTGATAATTTAAAGTTTATAAATTAGGGGGAGAGAAGGAAAAATAAAGATAAACACCTTTTTGAAAAATAAAATTTGTAAATAAAAAGAAGAGAAAAAAGGTGGGGGTTGAACCAAAACAAGGATACTATATAGTCAATTGAGATTAGTTTGGCTAACGCGGAATCATAAAATAAGACGCCGTCATGTGCGCAAGCTCGATGGAGGTGCCGTTTTATTGTTTGAAGAAATTTTCTTGCTGGTCTGAGGTTAGCGAAATACTTAATTTTGACAAAAAAAATACTTTGAGTCGTCGTTTTTTGGTCTCCATGAATCTTACAAAGTAGTTCTTGGTCATGAATGGCATAATAAAACCAGTATAATTCAAAGGGTTTGCTTAAAATTATTCTAAATCCATCTGTGCTCACTTTTGCCTTTCTACATGTTTGATCCTGCTATACTAACTAAAAGTTTATTTTTTTTTAAACCAAACATCAACTATAGTTTTCGACTCCAGTTTAAATGTCGGCGTTCCAATTATTTGTAATTTCTGAATACATTGGGTAAATTTGTCCCTTGTGCTTTTGCTAAATTAGGGCCTGGGTACTTTTTGCTATTCCAAATAGCTTTTATTTATTTTTTGATTGGATTGCCTATCAAATGGGGTGTAGATAACTAATATTTTGCAGTGATGGATTATCCTATAAATCGCGAGTAATTAATCTGTATTTTGATAAGTACCATTAAAAGACTTTATAAAGGAAAAACATTTAATATTAACGTTTTATCTAGATCTCTCCAGAGAGAATAGTAGAATCTCGAACTCAGCGACAACCTGATGGTAACAGATTTCCTTTTTTTTTTTTTATTTCCTTCTATGCATTCTTTTTTTTCTGGTTAAATAAACTAACAAAGAAATATTCGAAGACATCTCAGCTGGTGACATTGAAGCTATCAACACCTTGACCAAGTTTATAGCGTCTTTTGCTGCAAAAGACATTTTAATTTAACTTGCTTTTTTTTTATTATATTAAAAAGCAAAAGGCTAGTCTAATCGAAACCTTAATAATAGTGAACGTGAGAATGTTGATCATTGTGTATCCATTATTAATGTCCATCAGAGATGTATCTTGTGGGAGTATCCCATTTTACTCTTACATATACAAAGAGAACAAACGTGTACTTTTATAAATAAATTAAATAAGTTCTTAGTCACCGAATAACAAGAAAAACAAGTTTAAAAATATGTCTATTCAATATAAAGACACGATAATGCTCAAACGACCGTGGTATATTTTACATCCATAAAGGGACAAATGTTTGATAAAAAGAGTAATTGTCAATGTACGTGCTTTTTTTTACAATTTTTGTGAGCTTAGCTATTTGCTCCATTAATGCTTAACTTCAATAAATCTGGTGTTGATTGGACGAGAGTTGTACAAAAAAACCCATTTTAGACCTACTGCTATTTTTTGATATACATGAATCCGAGAGCTAGGGACATTCTCTTTCAACCCACTAGGGACTTTTTCTTGTAAAAGTTGTTGCTATAATAATATCAAAAGAAAAATTTAAGCAATACACAAATAGCCTACACGATCATCATTGAAAGACTATGTAATTTAGTACATATAGGCCACACCCTGGTCAATCAAAATACTCTAAACGACGTGCATTACGCTTAATATAGGTACCATATATAGTCGTTACCGAAAGAGAACACTATGGTGGAAAATATAATTACACGTTTTTACACAAGTAAAAATAAAGAAAGATAGTAAATATTCTTAAACTTTTATTATTTCACCAGACTGAAAATTTTTAATTGCATATTGTATGTACGCCAATGAGCCGGCTCCATATTATCTACACTGATAGTATTAACTTATCGGTTTTTGCGTTTTAATCTTGTATTTAAATTCCTCATCCACCTGACAACAAAGTAAAGTTGATGTGTTAATGATATTAAACCCGTGTTTTTGGTATAAAGTGCTGAATGTCGTTACATTATTTTTATTTCGTAATTCTGGTTTCAAAGGGTTTTATTCGATTAAATCTTAATCCCCTACTTTTTTTCGATTAGTTCAAAGCATCAATTACAATAAAAGAAGTTGAATTTGGATATATTTGAGCATTTTGGAAGTTCTAATATTTTAAGCAATTGAATTTCATAAATTACAATAATAAATTACAATTTGGATAGCTTGGCCAAAGGCAACTTGTAGTAATCAGCCAAAACTGATACAATCGACTGTATGCGGACTAAATCATCTTTTGTTGCCCCGTTGTGGAGTGCTCCATGGCTATGTCCAACCAACTGAAGAGGAATGTTAGTTATCATCAATGCAGCTACTGTAAGTAAACTCGTCTCCCTGGCATCCAAGATCGTTGTCTCTCCAAGCGTAGGTCCATATAAATGATAGAGAGCTGTCTGAGCCAAGTCTGGATGAGATCCTGCCATAGAATCAATAACACGCTGTGTATGTCGCTCATATATCTTTCCAAATAACTCTCTCCCTCTTTTACGTTGTGCTACTACTGCAGACCAATCCTCTTCCTTACTATTTAAAGAATTGAACAAGTAAATTTAACAAATTCATGCTAGTTGTTCGTAATAATAAATACCGAAGTGGTTCCGTAGGCAATAGTGCCTTTACTGAGTCTGGTGTTGCTCTACTCAAGTGATTAAGTCCATTGATTGTCTAATTTAACGAATAAGGTTTTTCTTGAATTTAGTATTTAATGCTCATTCACCAATAATGCTGAAATGCTACCTTTGGAAAACCAGTAATGATGTAACTTTTGAGAATAGCCTCTCTTAAACGCAAAACGACTTTTGCTTTGAGTTGGTCATTGTTGACATTGGTTGTTTTGTCGATTCTCTCAGAGATGACTAAATAGACTTGCTTAATGTCTTCAGGGCGGTTCGCAGCACTAATAGTAACAGCCTATTTTCGAATTCATTAGTATTTGTTTGTAACATCAAGTCATAATAACGCACAGCAATAAGATACCAGATATCTTTGACTGGATCTGTTTCGTATTTAATGGTTTCTAGTATGGATTTTAAAGACATGTTTTTTGTGTGAATAAAGTGGGGCGAATGCTTTTCTTACAGTCGGATGTTGAAACCCGGTGAGAAAGGAAATTTGTCATCACCAACATACTTTTTTTGTAATGGCAAACCATCCACATCGCAAGTACGATATCTTTATACAAGTCTGTAAAATGAATATACATCGAATTATTATAAATATGCATTGCTTTTATGGACCAAGAACCGAGAATAACAATAAAGGTGGGTTTAGGTTGTTGTTTATAGAGGTCGTCTCAAGTCGATATTACCAAGGTATGATAAATGTTTTTGCTCGAACCATACATTTGCGATTACCAATTACATAGTCTATATTGATATAATTATTTTTCTCTCTTCAAAGGACGATTTGACCTTTCATAAATACCATATGGATTATATAATGTTGCTTTGTATCGTTTTATCATACTTACTTGTTACTTACCATTAATTCAAATGGATGTATTGACAGTACCATCGGATCAATATTTCTTCTTTTATACATCTCCCTACTTACTAATTACCGTAAAGCTCATTTAACATTCAAATGTTTTCGAAATAGAGAGAGGAAGGTATCAAACTACACCTTTTAATGTTTTTTCGAGCATTTGAATGTAAAATGAACTTTACGATGATGGTGTAGATATCGTAAGAATGAAAAATAGACGAAATCTAATAGCTTTTGTATTTTTTATCTCTTCCTCAAAGAGTAGAGCTGAAAATCATCCACGTCAATTTTGAAATATTACATTAATCAATCACCACATCGAAAGTCTCTTATTGTTCCAAGATCTTAGCTCTTAAACTTAAATGTATGATCATAAGGAATTAATCTAACTACTGTGCAAACTGTATTTATCAATTACATTAAAATATAGTGGAATATGTCATACAAATACAAAGTTACAAATTAAAAAAAGGATGAAATGAAATTTTGAATATGTTTCCGAGACAAAAAATAAATGTGATATTTATACCATGGCATGCTGTCTTGGACGGCCTAATACTTGCTCATATGAAGGAAGTGATGAAGATAAAGGAACAGGAGCCTGCTGTGACGCGGTACGATACGATGGCACTCTTGATAAATTGGCTCCGTTCCACCAAAGAGGTTGATTTGTTGGTGATTGCGAAATCAGTAAACTTGAATTTTCATCTGGCTGGATTGGCAAGGGGGAACTAGTCCCACAAGGAGAAGATGAAGAAACAGGGTCAGGTATTTCATCTAAAGGCGTTGGGGGTTCCAAGCACAGCATGGAACGCCAAGACTGATCGTACGCCGGAAGGGTATTGAGTTCATTGTGTTCCGCGATTGATGAGATGATGATGACAGGAACAGAGCACCTTAACTCTGAAAGGTGTCCATCTGCGTTGACTAGGGAAATAACAAATTTTAGCTTATGTCGAATGCGAATCATGTCATTATCAGCATCGCAGAAAGCCGATTGAGAGGACATGGGAGGCACATCAAGTGAGATAACTTTTGTCCAAACATTTGTTCTAGAATCAACCCCATTATTGGCCGAGGGTGCTGCTGGAAATGGATTTTCTGCCTTCTTTAGTTTGACAATGCGTGTGTCTGTCTTTGAACAGTCATTGGCGGTGTATGTGCAATACTCCTTGAGAGTAACTGTCAGAGATCTCACTTTGAGTTTAGATGCAATAGGTGTAATATGAAATGTGATTGGGATCGGGTGACCGCGTGAATATACTTTTGATGGCAAAATAATATCGTACATCATCTTTTCAGCCCATGTATTGTGAATTTCCAGAGTTTGAATCAATTCGAATTCCGAGGGTAACATACAACGTATGATTCGAACAACACTTTTTTTAACAATGTTTTGGAGAAAAGCCGAACGCTCAACTGTTGCTTTTAAACGATAAACGACTTGTCCACCTTCTGCTTCTAATGACTGTGGTAAATCTCCTGGTAAAAGTAATTCAAAGTCCCATTTATGTTCGCCGGGTGCCATAGTGAACGTTTTTTTATTGGGGTGATCTGCAGCAGCTATTGGTACAAATTGCCATTTATGTTCGGTAATGTCTTTCTCTTGTCTATGGTAGTGTTGATGATGGCCAATACCTACGGATATGATATCGAGTTGATTAGATTATATTTGTTTACTCTCCTCTGGTTCTCTCTCTCTCTCTCTCTCTCTCTCTAGATTACCTTCTGACCATGAAACCTTCATTTTTCCTGTAAAACAAAGTGTCACAGATCGAACTTTCATCGGTTCTACCAGATTTAATCTGATGGAACCTTGTAGCATCTTTCCAGCCGATTCTGAAGCATGGCCAAGTAAAATTATTTCGGGTGTAGCTAGATCGATCTTGAGTTCATTTGATTTACGCACAGACGATACCATTTCGGCTTAAAAATACAATTGAAATATCAACTCATAAAGATTGAAAACAGAAAGAGAGAAGAGAAAAAAAGGGAAAGTGAAATAAAAAAAGTAACGACATAAAAAGGAATTAGAAAGATATCCAATGAAACTATGTCAATAATTTCTTTTTTTATCACTATTTTTTTTTTCGTTACGAGGACACTTTGAAACAGATGAAAACCAATACATTGAGGACTGAGTGTATAACTGTTTTTCTCTTTTATTTTAGGACCATCAATCATAAACTGTGATGAAACATGCTATGAATAGATCAACAATGGCAAATCAGCTATGGCAAAAAACTTGAACAAACACATTGCTTTTTAATATTACATTTAAAGTCAATTAACATGACATGTGTAATATAAAAAAAGACGGAATTAAAATATTAAATTCTACAATCAAATTTATCGGTGGAACTTCTTTTAAATAACTTGAGTATTCGAGAAAGAATCAAACAGTTGTCTTTTTTTTTTTAACTTACTTTTTTATTTCCTATCGCTCAAATCAGAAAAAAAATCTTTAATACATGATACATCTGTTTTCGGTCTCAGACCGATTGCTCCCGATGGTTTTTACACTCAAATGTTTGTAAAACAATAAATGTGTAAGTATAAGACATTGCATAAAGCAAAGAAGACACAATACTAATACAATTAACTATCTTGCATTAAATAGCTTTTAGTGTATCTGATCTAACATTTTAGCGCAAAGTTCTTTGATGATTTTTTGTATGATCAGTTTAAGAAACAAGAACTTTTGCGAAGTAGCGTTGGGCTGCAATTCATCAGACGGAGATACCCCTGAATCTGGTAAGCGAAGAAAAGCCCAGAAAACTTCGTCCCGTTAACTTACTGACCTCTTCGAGTACACTAATAAAGCGTATATAAAAACATCTTTTGTGTAGATCCAGAAGGGATTGCGAAATAAAAATCATAAAAACATATATGATAGATCATTGAAAGAGCACTATTTAGTAACAAGATCATATTAGAAAATAGAAATGATATAGGAGTCCAGGGGTTAAATAAAGACATTTAGATGTTGCAGCAACAGCATTTAAATAAACTTAAATACTATTTCAAAGGAAATATATCGTTCATAATTCAACCACATGGGGGATTGATAATTAGCTCAACTCAACAAACTCTTTTAAAGATTATACACTATCATTTTTATATCATAACTGGTTGTTAAACGTAACATTACCATGGAATCAATAAAATTATATCATTTTATCAGTTCTATTTTACAACTTCGGTTGTATCCAGAAGTTTTTTATTCACGCATGAAGCGGGTCATTGACCTTGGGTTTTTTATTACATCTCCCGAAGTATCGCAAGAGGTGAAATAAATCGTCTGTCAATAATTCTACATGTAACTCTTTCAATGGATTCAAGAATATTTATTCTGTCACATTATTTGCTAACTCTCGAACTTGATTTCATTAACGTTATTAAAGTGTCATTGAATTTGCTTTTAAAGGAGAAAAAGAAAAAACTTCTCGTTCTTTGCTTGCAATATGCTCTGTAGTAAAAAAAAAACATTGGTGACCCACTTAAATAAGACCTCGAATTAGGTATATAATTAATACCCACGCTAAGAAGATTTAGCTATGATCCAGATCAGTAATCCGAAGCAAAAAATCCCATAAAGTAGTAGAGTAGAAGGGGGGGTTTTTTCGATCATTTACATCATTTCAGCTAATAATGCTGTTATCTAATTATTTCCTCCTGATTCAGCTATTTAGTGTATTAAAGAGTTCTATAAAGGTACAATCGCTGTAGCGAACAATCGGAAGGTCGAGTCACTTTAACGCTCTGTAATTTTGGAAAATTAGACTTTGGTGTTGCTGGTTTGAATAAAATATCTGTCCAGTACATTCATTCTCGTATTGCTCATTTCCATCGTTACTGATGAAAATCATGAAGGGTGCCATACCACTTTATAGCATTCCTTTATGGGATACTCCAAATATCAACAATGATAGTATTAATTATGCTTTATAGTGTCACTTTGGAGAGCGGCAAAAAAGCCTCTAGAGGTTCATATTGGCGCAGGTAGTTATTCTACTAATTCAATCACCAGGTTTTCTTCTAAATTTTCTGATCTCGATTTTTTTACAGCATTCTTACTGGTAGTTAATTTATTTTACCTTACAATCGATATGAACCGATGCTTACTGGTTTTGTATAAAAAAACCTTTTTAATCCCAGTCTCAAAATATAGCTAACCACATTAACAATGTGTGTGTATCCGGAAAACCGAATAAATATATCCTTTATTAAACTCTAAATTACAAGGAAGTACTGAAGGTGCATATATATTGATATGTCGCTCCTTTCGATTCAAATTCAATCGTACATGATGATATTTAGTTAATCATTCACCGAACGAATATAATATGACCAAAGTATGATCCGGTGGTATCCAATCATTTGGAGGCAAGTTGTTCTATAATGTTTGAACAAAGGTAGAATGATAATAATAAAACAACCC
Source organism: Backusella tarrabulga (assembly GCA_024139415.1). Taxonomy (NCBI): domain Eukaryota; kingdom Fungi; phylum Mucoromycota; class Mucoromycetes; order Mucorales; family Backusellaceae; genus Backusella; species Backusella tarrabulga. The sequence goes on along the minus strand of VCJJ01000464.1, from coordinate 263 downwards.
TAATCTCGATGAACTATTGTTTTCCACTTTGCCATACTTTAGGGGGCTAATAATAATGCACCAGGATACATAAAAGTATTTTGTGATGATTTGATATGTTAAAACACGTAAAGATTATAAAAAGACTAGTAGTAAATACTGTGAGACTGTTTTTAAGATTACCCTTTATTAATGATTACAAAACTCAGGTATTTATACAATTCTGAGTCGACATTCATGGTGACTTCTTGCTTTACTGATTTAAGATATTGGTATTACTTGGA
>VCJJ01000462.1:6154-17902 GCA_024139415.1 Backusella tarrabulga | reverse complement strand
TAAAAAAAAAAAAAAAAAAAAAAAAAAAAAGATGTATATTTTGTTGTCAATTAATATCGAAACTCATAGAATGTACCATTTAGTATTAACATGTCAATAGTCAAGTAATCAGTCATTCCATACATTTACTTAGCCTACATGTTATACAAGTTATATGACTTGATGTTGTCAAATGCATGGTTCTTTACCAAGTGAACACATTGACACAGTACCACCATTACGCTATCGATGCCTGTAAAGGGATTTGAAAACTTAAATAAAAATTACTCATTATTTTTCTTTTTCTTGATAATAATAGATTCGTGCTCCAATAAAAATTACTTTAGAATCAGTTCTGTGAAATTTTAAACTGTTTTGAAATATTATCCCATTAGATTTTTTTGGAAATGTCTTGTTGATTACTTTTTATACTTATGCATCATAGTCCAGACTTTTGTAATTACAGACATCTACTTATTCTGGAACTACCTAAAGTACATAGAAAAAGGAAATTAAGATGGTATAGTCTGATACGTTAACTTGTTTGTTACAATCTCCCATTTCCTTTCCGGGTATTCCATCACTTTTAAGTGCAAGTGCGTTATCTGGGTTTTCCTAGATAATGTTAGATCCACAATTGCTCCTCACATATTGAAAATGAAACAGTACCAATCAGTCATATACAGTTATTTTCTGATCTCAAACTCTAGGTCGTATATACTGGCTATACTTAGAAGTAACTCAAATATAACTTAACTTTCGTTTATAATAAAAGCTTTAGAGCGATATTTTATGTGTCTTAGGTCAAACAGAAAGTGCATATAGAAGTATCCAAAGAATAAACATATAAATGGTTATGTTGCTTATTATTACGTATGACTTATAAATATCAATATACCTCCATTGAAGAAAGCTCATGAGACTGGTTCTGGTATCAATTTGTTTCGTAAAGTTAAAAAATAATAAACTGTTTCTATCAAATAGTTTGGTCCGATACATCCTACATAAAAATACTTCAATATATGATAGTAGGGCTATATTCTAATTTTTACTTTGCTCAGCATTCAACAAAGATGAGTGAGTGATGAAACTGAAATGAGACAACCGTATTGACGTTTCGTTGTGTTTCTTCTGTTAAACCGAAGTTAGTAATATGTATAAGACTATCCATAAATAATGTATATGATTACTAATAGCTGACTATCCAAAAGTATTGTAATATTGCATCCAAATTGACTTTTGATAATGGTGTAAATGTATCAAAAATAAAATATTAAGTTAAACAACTATATGAAATGTCTTATTTGATTAGTGAAGTTTATAGCATATCTGAAATTTTATGTGGAACTTTTCTAAAAGCTGATACATTTGTTTGGTTTTCAAAAAGAAAAAAAAAGTATCTAGTAGCACAATAGCAATTAATGGATCATTTTCGAGTTGTTTTGACCATTATCTATAATGTGCTACACCCCTTTTTATAAACAGTGCAACTCGTATGAATGCAAATGGCAGTCTGTGGGAATATTTAAAGAGAAATCAACCTTATTGCTACTACTAAGTTTCTAGGGTTAGAACCTCGTTGATTATTTCATTTTTGATAGTTTTGTACCATGTTTATAACTAAAGAGTTAACTTGAGATGACTTTGGCAGAAGAAGGGAAGCTACATAAATAGGTAGTCGATGTTTCTAGATCGTAATAACTCTAATCTATCACATACCTTCTGTTTGAACGTCAGCTTTCTATTTTCTAAACCATCGATAATAAACGGGTAGCACAGATAATAACGGTATCAAGTTCGTACATCCTGTCTAAACATTGACTAATGGCTCGTGAGCAAAACTAAGTTAAATGCTTTCCGATACATTAACAATTGCCACATAATCATAGAGTATGCAATATTTTAGGTCGGTGTGAGAGAAAAGATAAACTGATGGAAAGTTCTTATGTACATATGATCTTTAAACATTAACTCTGGATATATTTGATCAATTGCTGCCTTCGCAAACTTGCCTCAAAAAATATAGTTCTATCTTTGAATAATATGCAAGGCGTTTTCTCAGTTCTAACTTACTGAATGTTAAACTTTATGACGAAATATTTAGTAAACAAACTCTTTTATTGAGAAAAAAAGAGGAAGTGTTAAGTGTTGGAAATAATAATAGCAAAAAAGAATTGAACTAACGGAAGAAAGGACCTTCTTTTTTCTCTTCTTACTTTTAACAACTATAGTCAAATGGCAAATGAGAATATTTTTTTTTTACTCTTAGTTTTCCAGGTAAATATATAATTACCTTGCTTTTTGTATAAGACTAGGATAAAAAAAAATCTATAATTAGTTTTGGAATCGGACCGTTTGTAATTAACCAGTCTTATAGAATATATTTAACTCTAATTCATTGACAACTGATTGCCAAATACTATTACTGATCTACTTTGTAGCAATTGCTTAAAAATCTTTGTCATGTAGATATCGATTTTTTTAATATCCATAGTGCATTTTAGCGGCTATTTATAATTTTTGAATAAAACTATATTTCATGTGCAGAGCATGTGTATTGTCTATACACACGTGTGAAGAGATGAAATAATCAAAAGTCCGTCGGATAAACGAAGTCAGTTCAGCTATACCGTTTTCTTATGAATCCACTAGGTCGGATAGCTAGTTTTTTTTTTGTACGTCGTAATCTGTGCTAGCATAAATATAATAAATGAAATCTAGATCCATACTATATACCTTTTGTAGTCAACAATAAATTATGTACTTATTTATTTATATTTTATTTTTCGAGATGCTTGAATTACCAAATCTAATTACAGAGTATCAGCTACTTGTTTAAAACGCAAATTTAGCGTAATATATGAAGCACGATCAAAATACTAAATAGGCTTCTCCACTTAATAATGCCTCTTCCGGGTACTGTAAATCTTTTCTCGAGAGTGTGCTCCGTAAACAATAATCAAATAAAAGCTATCTGTGATACAGACCTGTAAGTTGCTTTGTGTCACGGTTGGTTTTTCAATATCGTATGATAATCCACTTCTATTAAACCAACAACCTTCATACTGCCACCTTAAGTGTTTATATAATATCACAAATACACGGTTTTCATGATTCATTATCACTTAGTTTCATAATATAATAGTAGATATCGGCAATTTTAACTCGAGCTAGTTATTCAATGTGTTTTGTATATGTAATCAAAATTCTACTCTTCTGGATTTCACTTCATGTATTGTATAAATCCAAAATTTTAATGAACTAATATAATGTTATATTTATAGAACAAAAAATCTATAACTCATTGTAGCTTCAATAGCATTAAATCGTGTATAATATAGGAAAGCAATTTTTTACACTTACTCCCTGAAAATAAAATATAGTCAAGATGCGAAAGTATGCAGTATTTCATTGGTGCTATGACCAAGTCATATTTACAATTACGAATGGGGCATAATAAGTAGATTGCTCGCATCTCTTTAACTTTAATTTTGACATTCCAAAACACTTGGAGAAAGCCAATAAAATCGCTTGAAATATAAAAATAAAAGTTATTTTGCAGTAGCACAGGCACTACAGACATTGAAATTTCTACTATTAAATCTTAAAAAAAAGGGGCTACTCTCACATTCTTTAATTTAATTTTTTCTTTTTTTTTTGTTAAAATTTTTTGGACTATCTTTTTGACTTTCATTTATAACTTGAATGACAATTATAACAGCGTCTATAATATCTAGTATGAAAGGGGACGAGTTTCAAAAGCTTCAGTACCTAAGCCACCTGCTTTATTTTAACTCTCTTGTCACTTTTTTATATCATCTGTTTAGTTAAAGAGGTGCTTCTTTTTGCATTTCAATTCTTAGTGGTTGATTTGGTTTTCGTTTCCGCAAAGATCGTGAAACTTAGTCCAAAACTTTTATAAAGCCGTCCATTACTTTTTTTCATTGTGTAATGTATAGGGATACGATTGGGGTAAAAACTTAATAATATTTGATCGGATACACTTATTTAATTTCCATGTTTTTTTCCCTATTCATGAAGAAGTGTCATTTATTCGTTCAACTAGTAAAGCTTATATAAACTTTCATTGTGTTTTTAATTTATAACCTAACAACAGCATCTGTCAATCTGATCGAACTAAAAATATGTACCAAACGATTGAAAATAGAATGTCCGAAATATTATTAAAAAGTGATATATCCGCATTTGGTTTATCTCAACGTTTATGGAAGGACTGCCTTTTGATTGCCTATCGCTTTGAAAGCTGTGTAGCTACTCATTTAAAAGTAAAGGGGCATTACAATACCATAAAGTTAAAATTTAAGTTAGATTCGCTCTTATCGTTAGTAGCTCGAGACGGTATATGTTGTGTAGCCTGATCCTTGTTTGTTTCCGCTTGGGGTCGATCATTTATTAAGCGTTTATTTGCCTACAATTTATTTCTTTTTTGAGCATTTTACACTCAGTACGTTACAAGTAATTTAAATGAAATATTGGAAACATACTCCTCCTTTTTTTATGAAACGTTGAGACGACATATGTACATTTATGTACCATAAACATAGCTTGATGTCAAATTCTTGAAACTGCAATTATCTCTATGCTTACAGGTAACTTGTAGTTTCCATCAATATTTTCCTTCGTTTCCTTCTCTTTTTGTACTATCATTATTATGGTTTAAAGGAACTTCTATCTGGATTTTACGACTTATGTACACCATTCAAGTAACAGTACCGTAGATTTCAAGCATATATATACTTATAGCACTCTTAATAATACTAGTGAACTATCAGCTATGGTATTACCAACGATATCAAATATTTAAAAGCTGGTATCGACTATCATTGCTGAACCCTTTATGACACGTCACTCAAATGAATCATAGTATTAGCTTTAACCTATCAGGACGTGATATCGCTCTCTCTTTTTTTTTTTAACTCTATATACTGTAAAAATACTATTTGATTGGAATCGCTTTGTCATTCTTATGAATATAGAATTCTATAAAAAGTGCCATTTCCAAGTTATGAAGAAACTATGATCATAAAAATAGAACAAAAAATGTAAGTATGTATGTGTGTGTTTCTTCTTTTCTTTTCTTTTTATTTACTCTTCTTAAGCAATTTTTTCTTTTTAAATAGAGTAATTCACCAGCATGTCATTTGTATCTAATCTTCTGGCATATAATACAAAAGTGTACCGGTAAAAAGTAGATAATGACACTCTCTAATATACTAGCCGAAATAAAACGTACCAAATAGTGTAAAGTTTAAGAATGCCGTCGAATAAAGTCGGGAGGGCATCATTGGTTTATTGCTGCGGATAAAGTAAATATATATATATATATAAATAATTCACTCTCAATACTAAAGAGAAAATTAGTGCACATGGTTTTACACATGTATTTTGTATGATGAAAGTTTATAGTTTAGATGGTTTCAAAGTTTGTGCTTGCGAGTGGGGGTCATTTTTTTGGTACGAAATAGACATATAACGATATGTATGTGGATTTACAATAGGATATTCTCTACGAAAGTTTTGGTGCCATAGTGCAGCATAACGATTCTGGAAAAATATGCCAGAAACCACATGATAATATATAATTATAAAGTGATGGACAAGGTGTCTTAGTATGTTTTATTTAAAAAGTACTCGAATAGGCAGTCAATTTCACAGTGTTACTTTATTTTTATCTACTACTTACACAAAAATACTTATTTTACTGTTTGAATACAAAATTTAAGATTGATTTGGAAATAATGGATAGAAGAAATCTAATCGAACACATATGATTAATATGATGATATTAGGGTTAATTACGCAGAGTCGCGTCTAGAACTACAAGTACAAAATACCAATTATCTCAAATGTTATAAAAAGGACAAAGTTCTTTTTAAGGTAAAGTATGGTGTGTTAAGGTATATACAATTGGGTATTTTGAGGTTAAAAACTCATCGTGTAAGTTCAGTGGGTAATATGAAGGCATTTGTGTTTCTCTAGTGATGTTACTTGAAAGCGATTGGTTTAAATGTAATACCATTAACACACCATTAATAAGCTGTGATTATTCACTTTTAGCATTATGATAACTGACTTTATTTAAATAGAAGTCGTACAGCAACTCTATTGAATTCTTTATTTATAACACGAGATGTATTCAATATGCTATGGTAGTGGTATAATAACAGGTATTTTATCATAAAACATTGTATTTTTGATCATCCGAATAAAAAACTTAACTCGGTAAACTTACACTTGGGAAAAAACCTTACAATAAAAAAACTGTACTTTGAACCATACTTAAAAGGTCGCAGATGTCGTAATTTCGCATGGACCAATTAGCCATTATAATACTAAAGTAGTTAGTTTTGGTTATATAAACGTTATAATTATCAAAAAAGCAGAGTATAAATAATAGAAGTGAGTCAACATAGACAGTATTTATTTAAAAAGTGCAAAGGAAACATAAAATTCGTCTACAAGATAAAGATCACCATTGATATTTATAAATACATGTCATAAAATATGGCGCTATTTAGTTTTAGTTTTGAATATGGTATCATTTACCTACGTTAAGCTCGTTCTCTTTTAATCTTCTTTTGATCCGCTTTTTTTTTGCATTTCAAGTGTTCATCAACATTAATAGTTGGTATATAAGTGAAGTAGCTTTCCTTCTCGTATTAATCTTTGAATTTCATATTTTATAGATCGTAATTTTCATATTATAATAACTTCTTAACTATGACCATGTTGTTCCATCTATATTTAAACAGTGCATCAGAAATACCTACATATGACACTACTTAATAATGTTAAAACTTAAAAAGATAGACAGGGAGAGAACAATTAGCTTTCATCATCCAAGTAAACCTCAATACAGTCCTCATTCGTTTAAATAAAATCTGTAGCTATCAAATAAGCTAATTATTTGAATGAGCGAGTGCATAATGGATACCAAAAATTCATCAGGACTGTGCGTTTATTGATATCGTAATGTAACCAAAAGACTTCTACACCAACCATAAAGGGTCTTATAAGTGTTGAATTTTTAAAAAAAAAATATGTCTATATTTATATCCAGCTCTAAATTTTCTCGCCAGTTTTTCCCTTCCTAAGCTAAAAGGAGATTATGTATAACTATTTCAGGTTTACATGATCTCATTCCCTCTCTCGATGCTTTTTATTGGTAATTTAAACGGACATCATTGGTAAGAATGCAAAAAGTGGTATTATATAGTCTAAAATATTTGATAACGGGTTCATATACTAAGAGCTTTAAATAAGTGGTCAACAACATACTTGTGATATGCGCAGAACAAATGGCGTCTGAATCGTAAACTTGCCTCTGATTCCAAGTACAATCCAAACACAATTCAAGTACAAGTCAAACATACAGATATATATTGAAAAAGTTTCAATTATTAATAGCAAGGTTCTAATAATCTTGAATTCATATTCATAATTACGATTTTTGGCACTAATACCAGGTGGGAGAGTCGCAACCTTAGTTATAGTAACGTATAAGACATAAACCGAAGTCGACATGGTTGGTTTATTCTATTTGTTGTTTTTACCTTTTATTATTTTCTTTAATTGATTTTGTGGCTATCGTTATTCATTACAAAGGAAGAGTAAAGCTTTTTGATATCATCATCAAATTCAACTTTGGACGGTCGTCTTTTTCCCCACTTTCTCGCAAAATCCTTCTCGAACAATGCCTGATAGCTTTCTACGATATTATTTAATAGTTTAAAACCATTACTGTCACTTTTAAGAGATGCTTTAAATCAATAAACAAGGAGCTTTTACTAGTTTATTCTAAGTGTAGGCGGGTCTTGCCTTATTGTTAAAAATTGCAGTTGTATATATAATTAATCACATCGTCATTCTATATATAGTTGATTATATCAAGTTATTTGGCTTGTTTTTTAATTTATTTTTAAGTATTCAACCCCTATTCAATTCAATCATCGGATTCAACATCGTACAATCAATTCCTTCTCAATTGTCTATTACCATCTTGTATTGCTTCTTGAAACTTGAATAAAACAAAAGAAATATATATATATATATATACCCGAATTGGCGAATTTTATCTCATTGATTTAATACATATAAATTGAATGCAATGGGCCGGATCTGTTTTATTTTCTTCAATATGTGTAAACAATAAAATAGGTTGCTTCTATTGCCATACTTGTTTTTTTCAATAGGCATAAAAAAAATTCTTTGTTTATATTCATCTGAATATTTACAGGGGGCGACTCCGATATGTTTAATGGCGGCATCGTTACTTTAGTATAATAAGTCAATTGAAGATAGCTAATATCAATCAATTCAATTAGCCATTGTGTGCGATTTTATTTTATATAATTCATGAACAAGAGTGTATACATGTGCTTGGTCATTTCTCTATGAACCAATAAAAAGCAATCGTAAAATAATTTTATATGTACTTTTTTCTTAAAAAAAGAAAAGAAAACAATCTTATTCTATTGATATCATGTGTTTACATTATAAAAAGCATAATAATCAAGAATAGTGCTATTATATTTTATGATATTGTATATATATTTTGGAGAACTCACCATTGAAAAGGTTACTCGGAACACCATTTAATTCAGAAAGTCTAAAGTACTTAACATTTTGCTAATTGATATACAAGATTTCTTTACATAAAACTGAACCAAATTACACAAAGGTTTTGTTACTGACTCCATATATATCACTTTAAAGAGTCCAAGACTCTTAAATACTATGTATTCTACTTTTTTTTAAATGCTACCTCAGAGATCGGCCCAAGATTTCATTTATTGAATAGTTAAGGACATTATGTAAAGTGCTTTCAAATTAAATGATCATTGTATGTAAACCATTCACGAGCAAAAGCATACATCAATTATTGTATATTGCGTGATCTACTTTTTATAAAAGGGTGATTTCATACTTAAAATGCACTTATATATAACTTCTCTTCTCTGTATTGAAACTGGTTAAAGCACCTCCCATCCTTCGTTCATTACTATGAAAAGCATACTGTATGCTTTATATCGGAATTCCAACTTTATTTAAATGATGAGGAGTATGTATAAAAAAAAATGTGCAAAGGGAGGTAAAATCAGGGTATGGATTTTTCATTTAACAGCAAAGAAGTTATTTTGGGGAGTGAAATGGGATGATGGTCTAAGCTGTGATCGGCTTTCGGTCTGAAATCAAAACCTTCTGATCCTCAAGCAACTTTTCAGGCTTAACGGGATTCACTGCATGAGGTGTATGAGTGAATATTTGCTTTTCTATATGGTCCTTTGCTTGTGAAGTGTTTTTATGTTCAATTCTATTATGGAATGATTAGAACATCTTTTGAATGTTATATATCCATTATTTACCCGTGAATCCCCTTGAATTCATATTCTTCAGCCTTATTGATAGAGAAGAAACGAGGATGCCAAATAAGACCTTCCTTTTTACGAACGGCGGTTTCCTGGCGCTGTTTATCTTCAATGAATGTTTTTTCATCTGTAGCAGTGTCCATGTCATTTGCTCTTAATCCTGCTGATACTTTCGACCAAAGTCTATGTTAAAAAAAATGGGGCAAAAAAAAAAAATACATTGGTGTGTCAGATATTACAAGGTTATTTTTGTTCATAAACCATAAAAGTCTGTTTTTGGGTCCGAGTAGAAAAATAGTAGTTTAAAATGTTTGTTATTATTGATTGTTTACCTTCTTGATTCATTATTTTCTTGATCATCAAGTGATTCAACAATTTTAGGTGTTACAGGTGAATTTGCTACATTGAAAAAGGATTCCTTTGATAAAGACTTTTTTTCAAGAAAAAAATATATTAAGATGAAGAATATTTTATATTATAAGATTCTTTTGATTTTTTACCTTGCATTTCTTTATAAAAAGTTCGGTAGTCCAAATTCCTGAAATCTCATAAAGAACTTCCCCTGTTGATTCCTTCTTGATCTTTCCTGTTACTGAATGGTATTTTCCTGAAAAGAAACCCTACAAATAAGTGATGAGTTTTTGTCATTTTCCACAAAAAAATGAGATGTTGTTAATGAAACCTTTGTTTTGAATTCCAGCTCGCAAATAAGGTCACTAGTAGCACATCGAATGGTGGAGCGATCTCCCATTTCCATTGTCATCTTTCCAACTAAACAAAAAAAAAATCAACATTTTTTTTATTTTTGTCATCTATTTTTTTTTTCTAAACTTACACAAAATACCATAAGCGTATACATTTGGATTAGTGATTTCATATGTTTCATTATGTAATTCACTGAATGTGATTCGAGTATATCCTTTCATGAGGGTTGCCACACTGTTACCATGGAACTTGGCCTTTGGGTGCGCTTCACCCGAGATAAATATACCATGTTCTGGAATGGCGTAATAATAGGCTGTAATAGGCGGATGATGAGAAACCTGCTCAGCGATATACATCGCTTTTGAGTTATCTTGAAGGTTATATTGACAACGGAAAAACTCGCCAAGAACAGGATTATAGGGTTTCTTCACACCCTTTATATATAAACGTTAGTATTCCATTCACGTATTGGGGCTGCATTTTTTGTGGTTACCTTTGGTTTGATGTGCCATCCACTAAGAAAAAATCTACAAACTTCAACAAAGCGTTGTACCGGATCAGTCGTTTTCGAAGCCCTACGGGAAAAAATATATATATTAAGCGCCTTTGAAAATTGCAATAATGCAAGAACGACGTACTTTATAGCAAGATCAGGATGACTCATAAAGTCAGTAAATTTTTCAAGGAGACTTCGAGGTTCCAAAACAAATGTTGGTAAAGTAACACGAGAAAGATCCGTTCCCTTTCTCAATTGTGCAATAAGCCCCATAATAATACTACGGTTGTCATCCTCCAAAACGGTTGTGCTGTCAGGATCGTCGTTAATGCACTTGGAAGAAGCAGAATTTTTTCGGCTCATTTTCTTTTACAAAAATAATAATACAAAAAAAAAGTATTTGATACGAGAAAGAAAGAGATACAAAATTCGAGCGTGACCTTTCCTTGTTTTAAATACCAAGAAAAGTGACGAAAAATGGAACAAGAAGGATGAGTAATTAGCATATCTTTAAACTTACATTTTTTTTACATGTAGACTCCGAAACTCATTAACACGATTTTTTTTTCCTGCCTGAGAATCAAACGGACTCTTTGATAAACTATGATATGTGTGTGTTATCCCTTTTTTTGGGGGTCCAATATTATATTTTTCTCTTTTCTAGGTACCATTTTTTATTAAAAAAGCTATTGGAATGGGAATATCAAAAGTTCATGTGTTTATCATGTCAAATAAAGCAAGTTAGCTTTAAAAAAATACCCGTGAGAGTGCGCTCACTCTTTATGGTGCATCGATTATGCTATAATCTTAACAATATAGGAAATTGATATACATATTAAAAAAAAAACAAAGTTTGTCATGTGTTGAATTCTGTTCCTGTAAAGAAGATGGAAAAAACCCCAAGCTTCTTTGTTTGTTATGTTTCTTCACCTGTTCAAATACATAACAAACAAGGGCCTGGTAGCTGCAGATACCTTCATCATGCACGGACCTTGTTGCTCTAAATCGCTTAAAGGGATGCTCTCGGGCCGACCGTGTCACGTGGGATCTATTATTTGTATCGCAGGAGCAAGCTATTTCTTTGAAAGAGAGGGGGTTAAATGTATCTTTAAAAACATATTTTGACCGAAGGGTTACCAATAGAAAATCATTCAGTGGGAGTTTGTTAGTGCCAAGATT